>CM064502.1:42704033-42964033 GCA_032716605.1 Paralithodes platypus
TGGTAGGTAAAAGGATAAATTGAGATAATGTGTAGCCTTTGCATTGATAAACGTCCTTGCTAAGCTGAATAAAATTGTCTAGATGTAGCTGAAATCAAATATAAAAATTGCATGACCGGTATAGAAGGGGTTAACTCTTTCAAGTATTCGAGGACGATTTTTCACTATACTCTGATTAGCATTTGACCATGTAACTTTGCTATGGCTACCCTTCTAGGATAACACTATTTTAAGGGGGTAGTACTCGCATAACCAAGGTTATGCATTGTAGATTGAGACGAGGCAATGTGGAAAAGAGCGGTGTATACCCATGTGCAGTGTGTGGAAAGGGAGTGGGCGTTAACTCAATTCAATGTAGCATCTGTCGATGTTGGGTACACCATGGGAGTAAGCGCTGTAGTAGAATAAAGGGACCCCTGCCGAAGGATAAGTCAGAAATAGAGATATTTAAGTGCATAGTGTGCAAAGGCGAGCTTGTGTTAAGTGATGATCCTGTGGCTGTGAATTTTGGAAATGAGTCTTTGGAGCTGGTGAACAAGTTTTGTTACCTAGGAGATACCATCTCTGCCGGTGGTGGGGCCGAGGCTGCCACTGTTGCTAGAATTAGGTGTGGCTGGGGGAAGTTCAGAGAACTGATGCCAATCCTGACCATGAAAAGAATGCCTCTCCCCTGAAGGGAAAGGTGTATGCCTCATGTGTTAGAAGTGCAATGACGTATGCCTCAGAAACATGGTCCGTTAAAGTAGAGGATGTCAACAGAATGGAGCGTAATGAGATGAGAATGGTGAGATGGATGTGTGGGGCCAGGCTACAGGATAGAATAACAATTGTTGAGTGAGGAGACGTTTAGGTATAAAGAGTATTAGCGAGGTGATGCATACAAGTAGACTGGGATGGTATGGACATGTGGAGAGAATGGATGAACAAAATTGGGTGAAAAAATGCAGGTCTGTGATTGTGGAGGGAGCTGCACCAAGGAGTGGACCGAGGAAGACCTGGGATCGGTCTATACGTGCCGATCTCAAATCCAAGAACTTGACAAGTGAAGCAGCCCTTAACAGGGTTGCCTGGAACGCCACCATTAGGACAAGAGACTGAAACTGCACGTATGTGTGGAACACTCAGTCTTAAAATTTTATGAATGTATGTATGTATATATGTATGAACCCCCTTCTCCCTCATGTTTAGCATATTAGTGTTGAGGTTTTAAGACGTTCGTTCCGTAAATTTGGCGATTTTGAGACCTTTCGCCTCATTTTGTTGTCAATATTAAGACCTTTCGTGCCATTTAGTTGTCGATTTTTTCCTGGCGAGCGATAACGATCCTTAAATTTCAGAAGGAATCGGCCTGCGGCCGGAACATTTTTCTACCGAAAAATTTACAAATTTATCTTGAAAGGGAGTCTAGGGGTGTTTTTCTAAGTTTGATGGAGGTCTAGCGAAGAAACTCAAAAATATATTATTTAAATAATTATATAGACCAAAAACCAAGCATTACCCCCTTAGATAATCCTGTGACACCAACAATTACTTCCTAAACTGAGGAAAACCGGGTATAATTCTGTGTAGCGGGTAGACCTGTACTTTTATCTCAATAATTTGATAATGTTACAATATATTTTTACATTTTATAATCATAAATAATCCACTTATATATTAGGTTAGGTTAGGTTTTGGTTAGGTTAGGTTAGGTTAGGTTAAAGATATTGTTCAATGTTTCTTAGTAAACAGGCATCTGAAAAACAGTTCTGCCCGCTACACAGGATCTTACCGAAAATCGTCTACTTAAATAATCCTAAGTAATTAATTCCACTCCTAACGTCAATCACCCCAAAAATGAAATTTATGAAAGCACGTGATCCTCCCGGGATTCAAACCTTGGACACCACATACAGACCTTCAACACTCTACCATTACACCACCAAGACAGTTAAGGTTCAGTACATGACCACGAACAATACATGTATCGAATACTGGATACTAATATAATATGTACTGGATTCAATTGCACTATTAATAGCGTAAATTAAAAACGAAATAATGTGTTTCTGTCTTCGAAGGGTTACCTCTTCAAATAAATAACTGGGGGACTATTTATTAATCTTGGTGAAGTGTAATGTGATGCATATCGGCAAAGCGAGCTGCAATTTAGGCGGAACATGTACAAATTTATCTCAAAATGTGGTCTTGTTTTGTATATATTGTATATATATATACAGGGTGTAACTTTGGGAAATGATAAACAAGTTATTCTAATCATAAAACGTTTGAAAACAAAAAGTCCAAATCTCAATCGTTGAACAGATATTGACGGTTTAATGTAGTGTCCTCCGCCTCACTGTAATGGACTCTTCCATGTCAAATAGTTTCCAACTGGTCCAAAGTGAGCTATTATGTCTATAATAATCTTGTAACTTACAAAATATAGTACCTTTATAACAAAATGGTAAAATAATTGCAGTTAGATAGAGTTGTGGTAGGCATCAGGACAGCTAGGCCTTAACCCTATTAGGTGCAGGGCAGGTCAATTTGGTTCCTCCCTGTTTTACTCCATTAGCTTGGAGGCTATAAGACGTTTCACCTCAATAGTTTGGCGATTATAAGATGCTTCAACCCAATAAGGTGTCGATTTTTCCCTGGGCGAGCGATAGCGAGCCTGCAATTTGGGAGAAACCGGCCTTTGGCCAGGACAGTTTTCTACCGAAAAATGTACATATTTAGCTTGAAGGGGGTCTGGGGGACGTTTTTTTAAGTTTGAAGGGGGTTTGGAGAGGCGTTTTTTAAGTCTAGGTGCAAACTAAAAACACGTTGTTCGAAAATGACTAAAATAATTAAAACCCTCCATAATAATTTAACAGAATACTATAATAATCCCTAAGACGTTGCACCAGATAGTGTTAAGGGGAAACAATGATGACAATACAATTTTCAACATGCAATATCTCAATACCGGTCGAGATTTGGAATATTTCTTACAGAACATTTTAGGCGTAGAATACTTTGTCCTATCATTTAGGCGTAGAATACCTTGTCCTATCATTTAGGCGTAGAATACCTTGTCCTATCATTTAGGCGTAGAATACCTTGTCCTATCATTTAGGCGTAGAATACCTTGTCCTATCATTTAGGCGTAGAATACCTTGTCCTATCATTTAGGCGTAGAATACCTTGTCCTATCATTTAGGCGTAGAATACCTTGTCCTATCATTTAGGCGTAGAATACCTTGTCCTATCATTTAGGCGTAGAATACCTTGTCCTATCATTTAGGCGTAGAATACCTTGTCCTATCATTTAGGCGTAGAATACCTTGTCCTATCATTTAGGCGTAGAATACCTTGTCCTATCATTTAGGCGTAGAATACCTTGTCCTATCATTTAGGCGTAGAATACCTTGTTCCTATCATTTAGGCGTAGAATACCTTGTCCTATCATTTAGGCGTAGAATACCTTGTCCTATCATTTAGGCGTAGAATACCTTGTCCTATCATTTAGGCGTAGAATACCTTGTCCTATCATTTAGGCGTAGAATACCTTGTCCTATCATTTAGGCGTAGAATACCTTGTCCTATCATTTAGGCGTAGAATACCTTGTCCTATCATTTCCCAAAGTTATGCCCTTTCCGCCTGGGAACCCTGTACTGTATAATTATAAATTTTGATGGAGGTCTAGGGATCAACCTAAAACTTCCCATTATCCCCATCAGCAGGATAACGTCTTTTTACCCTTGAATCTGGCTAACATTAGACGATTTTATGCAGTTTAAGAAGAACCTATGCTATTCAGAGGGTTTATTGAGATAATTTTTACCCCTTTGAGTCCTACAGTAGAGGTAAATTATAAACTAAAGACAATCGTCTAATGGTAACCAGAATATGACGACAATTACGTCATCGTGCTGAAATGGTTAAGGGAGTAGTGCTTGGTTTTTGGTTTATGTATTTATTAATTTATATATTTTTTGAGCTTCCTCGCTAGACCTCCATCAAGTTTAAAATAGCACCCCCTAGACCCCCTTTCAAGATAATGTTGTACATTTTTCGGTAGAAAAATGTCCCGGCTGAAGGCCGGTTCCTTCTAAAATGACAGGCTCGCTTCCGCTCGCCAGGAAAAAATCAACACCTAAATGGCACGAAAGGTCTTAACATTGACGAAGAAATGGGGCGAAAGGATCGACAAACTAGCGGCACGAAAATCTTAAAACCTCAAAACTAATATGCTAAACATGAGGGAGAAGGGGGTCCATAAAAAGCGAGTACTATAGTTATCAGTTCTGGAAAGAGCGTTTAACCGAGGACGTGTTTGTTTATACCTTGAGGGAACCATAACACTTGTGAATGGCAGGGTATAGGGAAGTTGGAGCCGCAAACATCGACACTTCGCTGAAATACAACAATATTGCGAGTTTATGAGGGATAAAATGTTTGTTGTGTTTGGTTTTCCGTAATTATATTTGCACCACCTTTGTTATGATAATTCTGCTAAATATCGATGTATCCAGCTCCAACATTCTTATAGCCCAAAGTAGTCCTTTCATACGATTTTCATATATTATTTTGTCTATGTAGATGAGGGGGACAAACGGCAAAACTGCCTGTGACGAATGCCTTCCCCACAGTTGAAAGAGTGAAAAGGCCAAACTCAAGGAATGTTCGAGCCAAAATGTCTGGACACACAGAGTTTGAAGCAATTTAAGTCATAGGATGATGGAAAGATGGATTCAGGGAGAGAGTTCCAGAGATCAGCTGTTAAATTGAAGAAAGGTTGGGAGTATCGTTTCACGCTTGAGTTGGACTGTTTATACTTAATGTTGGGTCTTTACTTAGAGGTATATGAAAGCTGGGGGACTAAGCTAGATTATAAAGAGAACAGAAAAAGTAAATGGAGTTATTTTATAGGGATGTTTATAAATACAGTCGGGTCCCACTTAATGCGATTTCAAACAGTGCGATTTTCGATTAGTGCGAGCAGAGTGGATAGAAGGGTGCTGAGCTGGTATGGACATATTGAACGAATGGAAGATGAAAGGCTTACAAAGAGAATATGTGAGTCAGATACAAGGGGAGGTAGAGGGGTAGGAAGACCTCCATTGAGATGGAGAAACTGAGTAGGACAAGCATAGAAAGATAGAGGAATGACTATAGATCAGGCAAAAGAAGTGGTAATAAATAGGAATGAATGGAGAATGCTAGTGAATCAGTGGCGTATAATTAGGTCCTTGGGAAGGGGGGGGACATAGGGGTGAATCCATTATTTTAAATTTTATATAATGGGTGGGCGAGCGAAGCGAGCCTCTACAGCTGGGGGGTCGGGGGGAGGAAGGGGGGGGGGGGGCGCTGTAAGGCCCCCCCAGGATTTTTTTGAAAATCAAGCATTTTTCGGGTCCTTTTGAGGCCTCAGCAGGGATATATTTCACTAATTTGATATTCAATGGTAAAACAATATACAGAAGATTATATAATTTTTATGTTGGCTAAACAAAAAAAAGAGCTGTTTGACAAATATTTAATTAGGGAATTCTACAGTATGTATAAAAAACTGCTATAATCTATATCATAATACTATACAATTGTTGATTCATTCATTCCTGGAACTTATGGAAATTGCAATATTACTTTTTATATGAAACATTTAAAAAATAAACTAAAACTCGCAAAATGGCATTAATGAGAGAGAGAGAAAAAAAAAAGATTAAACTAAAACTAAACTTAAATAATGAAGTTGAGAAAGAAAGAGAGAGAGAGAGAGAGAGAGAGAGAGAGAGAGAGAGAGAGAGAGAGAGAGAGAGAGAGAGAGAGAGCTTACTTTACTCACTAGTAACAAAATTAGGGACAAAAAGGGGGGGGGGGGGGATGACCGAGTGCCCCCCCCCCCTTATATACGCCACTGTAGTGAATAGATAAGTGTAAACGCGGTCATGGCCAATAATATTTGAAACACAGTGGGGAAATTCTGCTGCACTACACTGAACAAATTTGTTAAGCCTATTAGAAAGATCCCATACTAATTCCTTGATATGTATTCCCTCCAAAGCGCGGTTCCCATACCTCCGATTTTTACCTCCGTTTGGGACGGACTTACGTCATCGATGACGTAGGTCCGTTTGTCGTGTGTGCTCTCCCAGGAGTTCAAACTTCACTAGCGTGAAATCCAATGTTGCCACACTACCTCTTAGTTCGCCCAGTTGGGCTTACTTTAAGTATAAATGGCAAATTATTCGTCTTTGTGTTACTGCTAGACACAATTTATCGTGATGTGCACTATGTAAACAGTCAAAATATGGAAGAGTATTTAAAAAGCCTGTACTCCAAGTTAAATTAACGAGCACTACCATCAAAAGAGGCAATGTACTTCAAGCCTAAATTTATTGATTTCGGAATAAATATTACACAATATCCATAATTGGTCGTCGTCACAACATGCACAGCTATCAAATTACACTTTCTATACAACTCTGGCTTAACAAAATGGAAAGTATGAGACAATTTAAAAATGTGGGCTACCTTTTCGCCTTGCTCCTGGGTACTTCAGAACTCGCCCAACATTGTGTCCATGGCGGAGAGGGCGAGTGTTTTTCTTGTTTACATTATAAATACGCACTATACGTACATCCTGTGTGTGTATGCATAGGCTACAGGGTGTGTACTGTTCATTGGTGACCACTGACCAGTACATGCCAATATAATATATCATGGGCACCATAAATATACGTAATTGTTTTCCGACGTCCGTCCAATGTTAAATCTAAGTCAACTTTTTCGGGACAGGATCCGGGATCGGAAGCGCGTGGAATAAAAGACCCCGGTTCACGCTCGCCGGAGCCTACGCGTCGATGACTAAGGTCCGTCCCAAACGGAGGTCAAAACAGAGGTATGGGAACCGCGCTTTAAAGTACACCTAGCGTTGGGTGAAAGCTTGTTAACCCCCTCTGTACCGGCGACATCTTTTTACTTTATTTAAAGCTAAATTTAGACGATTTTGTGTAGTTTAAACCTCTCCGACATATGACGCAATTTTGAGCCTATTAGGGATACTTTAAAGCCTTTATTACCATCAGGGGTATTTACAAACCTTTAGTTTAGTTACTTCAACCTCTGCAGTTGTCTTTGAGTTAGCTGTAGGCAGAAAACTAATTTTGGAGAGGTAATTATAAGAGTGAGAGAACTCTATTTCTTATTGCTAATCTGGCAACCTCTGCGTCATATGAGTCTGAAGGGGTTAAAAAGGCTCTGTGTTAGTGAAAAGGGTTATGAGAGATAATTCGAAGACGGTCAATTGATGGAGGCCATTTTGAAACTTAATATAATCACTTAAGGGGAGACTGACCGTTTGTTTGGTCTATTAATTAATTTATTCATATATTTTTTTTAGTTTCCTCCCTAGACCTCCATCAAGCTTAGAAAAACACACCCCTTCAAGACAAATTTGTACATTTTTCGGTAGAAAAATGTCCTGGCCGAAGGCCGATTCCTCTTAAACTTGCAGGCTCGCTATCGCTCGCCAGGAAATATATTGACTCCTAAATGGCACGAAAGGTCTTAAAATTGACAATGAAATGGGGCGAAAGGTCATAAAATACCTAAACTAATGGAACCAACGTCTTAAAATCTCAAAACTAGTGGGGCTAAACATTAGGGAGAAGGGGTCCAGAAAAACGGTCTGCCTCCCGTTAACAACAGCCAGAATATAGTTAAAAGGACGTCACCGGTACAGGGGGGGGGGGGGGGGGGGCGTTATAAGCCCCCCCCCAGGATTTTTTTCAAAATCAAACATTTTTCGGGTCCTTTTGAAGCCTCAGCAGGGATATATTTCACTAATTTGATATTCAATGGTAAAACAATATACAGAAGATTATATAATTTTTATGTTGGCTAAACAAAAAAAAGAGCTGTTTGACAAATATTTAATTAGGGAATTCTACAGTATGTATAAAACAACTGCTATAATCTATATCATAATACTATACAATTGTTGATTCATTCATTCCTGGAACTTATGGAAATTGCAATATTACTTTGTATATGAAACATTTAAAAAATAAACTAAAACTCGCAAAATGGCATTAATGAGAGAGAGAGAAAAAAAAATTAAACTAAAACTCGCAATAATGAAGTTGAGAGAGAGAGAGAGAGAGAGAGAGCTTACTTTACTCACTAGTAACAAAATTAGGGACAAAAACTAACAACTAGGGACAAAAGGGGGGGGGGGGGCAATGACCGAGTGCCCCCCCCCCCCCCCTTATATACGCCACTGTAGTGAATAGATAAGTGTAAACGCGGTCATGGCCAATAATATTTGAAACACAGTGGGGAAATTCTGCTGCACTACACTGAACAAATTTGTTAAGCCTATTAGAAAGATCCCATACTAATTCCTTGATATGTATTCCCTCTAAAGCGCGGTTCCCATACCTCCGATTTTTACCTCCGTTTGGGACGGACTTACGTCATCGATGACGTAGGTCCGTTTGTCGTGTGTGCTCTCCCAGGAGTTCAAACTTCACTAGCGTGAAATCCAATGTTGCCACACTACCTCTTAGTTCGCCCAGTTGGGCTTACTTTAAGTATAAATGGCAAATTATTCGTCTTTGTGTTACTGCTAGACACAATTTATCGTGATGTGCACTATGTAAACAGTCAACATATGGGAGAGTATTTAAAAAGCCTGTACTCCAAGTTAAATTAACGAGCACTACCATCAAAAGAGGCAATGTACTTCAAGCCTAAATTTATTGATTTCGGAATAAATATTACACAATATCCATAATTGGTCGTCGTCACAACATGTACAGCTATCAAATTACACTTTCTATACAACTCTGGCTTCACAAAATGGAAAGTATGAGACTATTTAAAAATGTGGGCTACCTTTTCGCCTTGCTCCTGGGCTATAAACATTGGCAGTACTTCAGAACTCGCCCAACATTGTGTCCATGGCGGAGAGGGCGAGTGTTTTTCTTGTTTACATTATAAATACGCACTATACGTACATCCTGTGTGTGTATGCATAGGCTACAGGGTGTGTACTGTTCATTGGTGAACACTGACCAGTACATGCCAATATAATATATCATGGGCACCATAAATATACGTAATTGTCTTCCGACGTCCGTCCAATGTTAATTCAAAGTCAACTTTTTCGGGACAGGATCCGGGATCGGAAGGAACAGAAAACAAAAGACCCCGGTTCCCGCTCGCCGGAGCCTACGCGTCGATGACGAAGGTCCGTCCCAAACGGAGGTCAAAACAGAGGTATGGGAACCGCGCTTTAAAGGACACCTAGCGTTGGGTGAAAGCTTGTTAACCCCCTCTGTACCGGCGACATCTTTTTACTTTATTTAAAGCTAAATTTAGACGATTTTGTGTAGTTTAAAAAGGCTCTGTGTTAGTGAAAAGGGTTATGAGAGATAATTCGAAGACTGTCAATTGATGGAGGCCATTTTGAAACTTAATATAATCACTTAAGGGGAGACTGACCGTTTGTTTGGTCTATTAATTAATTTATTCATATATTTTTTTTAGTTTCCTCCCTAGACCTCCATCAAGCTTAGAAAAACACACCCCTTCAAGACAAATTTGTACATTTTTCGGTAGAAAAATGTCCTGGCCGAAGGCCGATTCCTCTTAAACTTGCAGGCTCGCTGTCGCTCGCCAGGAAATAATTGACTCCTAAATGGCACGAAAGGTCTTAAAATTGACAACGAAATGGGGCGAAAGGTCATAAAATACCTAAACTAATGGAACCAACGTCTTAAAATCTCAAAACTAGTGGGGCTAAACATTAGGGAGATGGGGTCCAGAAAAACGGTCTGCCTCCGTTAACAACAGCCAGAATATAGTTAAAAGGACGTCACCGGTACAGCAGGGTCAATACGTTTAGTTAGAGGTTCGTGAACTGCAATGTTAGCTCTGTAATTTTTAAATATTTAATGTTCTGACGAATTGAGCAGAAACAGGTTCTTCAATTTAGTTTGAATGAATCTTACATTTATTGTTGGAAGAATGAACAGGAGGGTCTTTACCTTTACAAATATAATAATATGTAATGTTTCTAATCTAACCTAATTAGGAGATTGTAAAATATAATGTGTTAAGCAGAGTTTTACATACGGTTCTTCTAATGTGTTGTTTTCGTTATTTATCATTTGAACTTTGATATATTCTCTCTCTCTCTCTCTTTTTCACACACACACACAAATGCACGCAATTCCAATGGCATTTATATTTCATATATGTAAATTATTTTCGAAATGCTTCAATTATTTCCTAAGACACACACACACACACACACACACACACACACACACACACACACACACACACACACACACACACACACACACACACACAGTCTCCAATATGTCATATATATTTCATATATGTAAATTAATTTCGAAATGCTTCCATTATGTCCTAGAAAACACACACTATTGCACTATAGTCCAGCCAAGCTTAACTGGCAGTTTTACCCGCGGTCAATTCCTTTACATTGGTACTACATGTATAATTCCAGACAACGAAAATATATTATTTTCTGTAAGTACTTAACCCTTATTTAGCGGGCTAGGTGGTCTATTTGACCGGAGCGCCCAGCGGGGTGTTTTTACCCTAACTAGGGTTGTTTACGTGATCATTTTCATGCCTAAATAAGACCCAGAGCATCTATCTATCTATCTATTGCCTGACGCCGTGATCCCCGAAGGGGTGGCCACGAACGAACCGCCCCCATGCACCTCTGTCCCCAGTCAGTCGACGCCCCTCCCCCCAACCAGCACCACCTTCGTTCATGTACTTCCTCACTCCATCCTTCCACCTCATATTCGGTCTACCTCTCCCCCTCTGTCCCTCCACCTCGCTCTCATACACCCTCTTAGTCATTCTCTCGCTTTCCATACGTTCCATATGGCCGAACCATCTCAAGTTGTTCCTTTTCACACTTTCCAGCACATCTACCTCCACACCACACCTCCTTCTTACTTCCTCATTAGTCTGTCTATCCCTCCATGTAACTCCGCACGCACTCCTTAAGTAATACATTTCCACTGCTCTCACTCTTGGTCTGAGTCTCTCAACCAACGTCCATGCTTCGCTTCCGTAAGTCAGTGTCGGGATTACCACACTGTCATGCAAGGACTTCTTCACTTCCATACTGACCACCCTATTTCTTGTTACTGCTTTTAGCGTTCCTACAACCCTCTTCCCCTGTTGTACCCTCTCCCGCACCTCTTCATCCATAGTCCCATCTTTACTCAACACACTGCCCAGATACTTAAAAGAGTTGACGATCTCCATAGCCTGACCGTTCAGCTTCATAAAACCCAGAGCATAAAACAAGTATATATCCCTGAAAGGGCATAAACAGAGCTTTCCAATGATACCCCAACCATCCTTGTACGACCACTGGTTCTCTTGCAACGATCGCGCAACACAAGTGCAAAAACCATGTAATTAGGTACTTTCCCTACATAATTCTCTGTGTAGCGAGTGCGAGAGGGTGGGGGAGGGTGGGATTCATGTCAGTAGGTCCACCGCAGTGGTCTGGAGCAGTCTGGAGCTTGCTACGCTCCTCCCACCACTCATCTCTCTCTCTCAGCAACATTACGTGGTGAAAATGGCACACGACATAAGTTGTGAACCGCCACTTAGTCCATATTTATTTCCCACGACATAAGTTGCGCGCCGCCAATTAAGGGTTAATACATAAAATAATATATTTTCGTTGTCAGGAATTATACATGTAGCACCAATGTAAAGGAATTGACCGCGGGTAAAACTGACAGTTAAAATTGGCTGGACTATAGACATATCGAAGGCCTTCGATTGAATCTGACACATTTCTTTAATTTCTAAACTACCCTCCTTTGGTTTCTATCCCTCCATCTGTGCCTTTGTCTCTAATTTCCTTTCCGGCCGTTCCATAGCTGAGGTTGTGGAGGTTCATCGCTCACTTCATCATACTATCAACTACGGTGTTCCTCATCTCCTATTCTCTTTCTAATTTTCATAAATAATCTTCTCAACTGTATCTCCAGTCCCATCCATTCATAGGCAGACGACTTTATCTCACACTACTCAATTAGATTTCCAGAACGCCCCAGCCAGCAATCCCTCAATAACAAACTTAATGAAGCCACATTTATCTTCTGATCTAACTACTATTTCCAATTGGGACAGAGAAAACCTTATTGCTTTTAATGCTTCCAAAACCCAATTTCTCCATCTATCTACCCATCCGGAACTCCAAGAGGACTATCCCTGATTCTTCAACAATACATAAATCAATCTTTCATCTTCTCTCAATATTCTTGGTGTCTCTTTTTCTTCTGCTCTCACTTGGAAGGAACATATTACCAGTCTTGCTAAGGCAGCCTCCCTGAAGCTGGGTGTGCTCAACTGCCTCAAGGGGTTTTCTACCCCTGTGCAGCCTCTTGCTCTGTACAGGGGCACAGTGCGTCCTTGTATTGAGTATTGTCACATGTGTGGGGTTGATCCTCTCACACCGCACTCCTCGACCAAGTAGAAAGGAAGGCCTTTCGTATAATTAATTCCCGTCACTCAACCAACTCTCTGCAAACTCTCTCTCTCTCTTCGCCGCAATATTGTATCCTTCTCGCAATTCTATCACTACTACAATAATAAAGTGCTCATCAGAGTTCTCCCAGTGTATACCACCTCTTCTACGTAGGGTACGTGGTACCTGTCTTGCAACACAATTCCACCCCTACTCTGTGCAACTCTCCAACCCAAGAGTGAAACGTTACTCTCAGTCTTTCTTCTATGCAACAGCTGAGCTCTGGAACTCTCTCCCAGAATCAGTCTTTCCCTCCTCCTATGACTTAAATTGCTTCAATCTCCGTGTGTCCAGGCATTTTGGCTCGAACGTCCCTTGATTTTGGCCCTGTCACTCTTTCAACTCTGGGGGAGGCACTCCCTACAGGCAGTTTTGCCTTTTGTCTCCCTCACTCACATAAACAAAAATAAAACAACACACACAAACACACATGCATACAGAGAGAGAGAGAGAGAGAGAGAGAGAGAGAGAGAGAGAGAGAGAGAGAGAGAGAGAGAGCACCTGGTAATTGTTGGACAAATACGAACATTCTCGGGACAAACTAATTTTCAACGTCGACAAAAAAAAACGAAAAAAGTTGGTTAAATGTGATGTGAAAAGTTTAGCGATATTGATTAGGGCGAGGAATGTCTGAATTGTTGTATCGTCGTGGCAGGGGGGGGGGGGGGTGGAAGGGGGAGAGGTTGTTGGTGTTGTTGTTGTAGGCATGGATTAGGATGTTGTTGGTGGTGGTGGTGACGAGGTTGATATTGTTGTAGTGGTAGAGGAAGTGATGCTAGTGGTGGTGTTGTTGGTGGTGGTGGTAGTAATGAGGGTGTTGTTGTGGTGGTGGTGGTGTAGTTGTTGTTGTTGTTGGTGTTGGTGATAAGTTTGTTGTTGTATTGTTGATTCTAGTGGTCGTGGTGGTGGGGCTGTTGCGGTATTGGTGGTGATCCTAGTGGAGGACGTGTTGGAGTTTTTGTTGGTGGTGATGGTGTTGTTGTTGTTGGTGGTGGCGGTGGTAGTGGTGGTGATGATGGGGTTGTTGGTGGTGGCGGTGTTGGAGCTGCTTATAATGGTGGTAGAGGTGCTTTTGGTGGTGGTTGGTAGTGTGGGTTGTTTTTGATGTTGGTGGTGGTATTTGTGGTAATTATTGTTGGTGCTAGTGGTGGTGATAATGGTGGGATTGCTTATGTTATTATTGTTTTTTGTTGTTAATTGTGGTTGTGGTGGTGGACTGGTGGTGATAGATTTATTGTTGTTGTTGTTGTTGTCGTTCCCTAGGCTGCCTGGCCGAACCGCCCCGAGTCCCTAAGGAAGGCCATGGCCACGATAGGCTTTCCCACAGGGCTCTCAAGAAGTGTAGATTATGTTGTTGGCGTAAGTGATTGTGTAGACTGCAGTCTTCTATGATGTGTTTAATAGTATGGGGTGCTGTGCAATGTTGCATCCTGGGCAGGTGTCGACGACGGACACATCCAGTCTCTTCTGATAGCTCAGAAGAGCTGGATGGTGCCCACATCTCAGCCTGGCCAGGTGGACTTTGTCCTCGAGGAAGGGAGGAATTAGAAGTATTGAGATCGGGAGATCGTGCCTGCAGCTGCGTGTTGTCTATGAGTGATTGGATGGAACGGCGAGAGATATGAGTATGGATGTGCTTCTGGAAGCTGGTTTGGGGTGGGCAGGGAGGGAGAGATGACCACATTTGCGTGTGATACCGTGTGCTGGGTGTTGTTTTGATATCCCTTGGTATCTGTGGGTGTGCTCCCATGTAGTGTAGCGGGTGGTGTTGGTTTGTGGAGGCTGCAGCCAGGAATTGAGTGCCTCTCATGTCCAGATGGTCTTTGACTTTGAGGACTTTGGTTTCTTGATGTAGGTGATCTGTAGGTGTAGTAGCTGTGCAGCCTGTGATGATTTTTAGGGTTTGATTTTGAATAGTCTGCAAGGTATTGCGATGTGTTTCAGCTAGGTTTGAATCTCCGGCAGGGCTTACATATTCCATCACTGATCTTATGTATTGTTTGTATACTGTGGTGGTAGTTTCTTTGTTGTGTCCAAATTTTGTGAGGGCAAGTGACCTGAGGGCGTTAAGTCTGAGTGTCAGTGTGTCAGTTTATTTTTTATATTTGTGATATGTTGTTTGAATGTCATTAGAGTATCATATGTTACTCCTGGTATTTTGGGTGAGAGTGTGTGTGTTAGGGGGGTTGCTCTTTATGGTGAGGTGCAGGGTGTATTTGTATTTGGCTGTCCAGCTTGTGAGGAGGATTGCAGTGGATTTGGCTGGGGCCAACTTGAGTCTGTTTGTAGTGCATCAGTCATGTAGTGTGTTGAGATAGGGTTGATCGAGAAGTGTTGCTATGTCTGGGTCTTGGTGTGTGCCTGTGAGTGTTATATATTTTTTTGGAGTGTGTGGGGTGTAGGTATATCATGCTTGTACAGATTGAAGAGTGCAGGCGACAGGACGGATCCTTGCGGGACTCCGTTTGTTAAGTTTTTGATGATAGATGACTGACCGTTAAATGATCTGTGTGCTCATCTGCCTGCTAGGTAGTTGGACAGCCACTATTTTGTATTATTGAGAATGTTTGTGTTGTAGATTTTGTTTGTTAGGTTGCAGCGGGGGATGCCATCGAAGGCTTTGCTAATGTCGAGTGTGGCAAGTAGTGATCTGTGTGGTGGTCTGGCTCAGTTGATGCCGTCAAAAGCTCTTTGTGTAAGGTCTGTAAGAAGATAGTTTGTGGAGTGTAATGGCCTGAAGCTATGTTGTGATGGAGCGACAGCGAGCCAGCAAATTTTGGATGATGTTTTAGACAGCTGACTTAATTTGTACATTTTTTGGTAGAAAAATGTCTCCGGCAGAGCCGCATCTCTCCATACAATGATGGCGAGCGACCTGCATGGGGAGAAACGTCATAAAACAGTAGGCTGAATGGAGCCGAATTGATAAAACCCATAGAGAAAAAGCAGGTCGGTCCCCTTAACCCCTTCTGTACTGGCGAAGTCTTTTCATTTAATGTCAGCTACATGTAGACAAATGTATGAGACTTAGGAAGAACATGTGGTAGCTAAACAGATTAATTTATATAGTCTGTAGCCATTCAATTGGTAGACGACCTTCTTAATCTAAAGAAAAACCTCTTGTAGTTGCCAGAATATAATGAAAAGTACATCACCGGTACAGAAGGGGTTAATGCCTGCTATGTGATGGTTACCTCCAGCCATGTGACCTAATGCTACGTGACCTAAGATTGTTTGATAACCCTGACACAGTGACATAGAGCAGGCTTTGACTCTCATATAACCTTTAGGGCATAGAGGGGTGTATAGATGCCTCATAAATTACATGATACATTATTATTTCCACTGCAGGTATATTACTTAAACCTATATAAGAAGTAATAATGATTCTATATACATTCCTAAGTATAACGTGTAATATTATTATGTTCCTTCCAACAACCAACCATACTCCTAAAATCGATTAATGAAATTTACAAACACATGTGGCAGTCCGTGGATTCGAACCCAGGATGCTCACACCGAAAATCAACACCTTATACATCGCACCACGAAGACAGTTAAAGGTTGGTGGACACTGCCTACGATTTATTATGCAACTTCGAATCCTGCATATCAATCTAAGCATGTACACACATCCCAACTGCAACTCACGTAGGCTATGCATATGTGAATGAAAAGAGCAATTAATGGGGCCTTAACCACTTAGGGAAGTCCTCTCGATAAATTACTCCTGAACCAATATCAATTATTATGTTCCTTCCAACAACCAACCATACTCCTAAAATCGATTAATGAAATTTACAAACACATGTGGCAGTCCGTGGATTCGAACCCAGGATGCTCACACCGAAAATCAACACCTTATACATCGCACCACGAAGACAGTTAAAGGTTGGTGGACACTGCCTACGATTTATTATGCAACTTCGAATCCTGCATATCAATCTAAGCATGTACACACATCCCAACTGCAACTCACGTAGGCTATGCATATGTGAATGGAAAGAGCAATTAATGGGGCCTTAACCACTTAGGGAAGTCCTCTCGATAAATTACTCCTGAACAGTTACAGTTACAGTATATACAGTATATATATATATATATATATATATATATATATATATATATATATATATTGAGTATATATCACAAATACACGTGAGCCATTAAATGTTTCTAATCTCTCAGTGGGGTTCGAACCGCGTCGGCTATCGTCCTGACGGTCGGCGGTTCGAACCCCACTGAGAGATTAGAAACATATATATATAATATACAGGTATATAATATATATGTAGTAAAACTCACAAGGAAAATTGAAAAAATGGAACGCCAAGCTTTCGTCTATTCACTCAAGACATCTTCAGGGTTATAGGATAACCCTGAAGATGTCTTGAGAGAATAGACGAAAGCTTAGTGTTCCATTGTTTCAATTTTCCTAGCGAGTTTTACTACATAATTTGATCACACGTATTTATGATATAACCTCCATATTTACAGTATATAATTATATATATATATATATTATACCGGTATATATATATGTATATATATATATATATATATATATACATTCGGGAAATTTCACTTTTATATGTAAACATTATTGAACATGTATCAAATTAAGGTCATGTTCAAAGTTAGTTGGAAAATTATTCATCATCAAAGCTTATTGATACATTTGTGTCCCAACTTAAATGTCTATTTCCTAGTCAGTGCCCCTATGCAAAGGCAAAACATTGGTCCATGGTCAAGGTCATACATTAAGATCAATACATTATTTTATTTATTTATGCATTTATTTTTACCATATTTATAGATGGTTTCTCTTTACATACAGTTGGTGCGAATCTAACTTCAAACTTTAAGAGTAAATAGTTACGTTTTATTAACGGTCAAAGATATCTTTTTGTATCTTTTTTCCTAGACTGACGGCGGGTAACTTTTTTCAAATTATGTACTTATACATGGATTGCCTACACAATGATCAGTGATAAATAAATTACCAGTTTTTGTGAACGGTTAGGGTCAGAATTCAGGGATAAAAGTACATTTTCTAATTAACGGATAGTTGCAGAGGAAAGATGCATGCCAATTTTCAAATTAATAAGTCATTAGTGAAGGCTATATTTGTCCTGACTGGTATTACCTCCGCGAACGAAGCTAAACGGATTTTATGTGTTTGTGTCTCAAAGTGTGTGTATGTAGCTCAAAATGATAGGTACCGATCTTCACGAAATTTGGTGGGTAGATAGGATGCAAGCCAAGGAAGAAGTGATTCTACTTAGGAGGTGATTGGTAGAGCGTATACATTCGTCAGCGTAGGTGTCTCACATTTGTTTTTAAGTGTATTTTAAGTGTTTTTTAAGTTTATTATGGGCATTGATGTTGGCGCAAGATAGTAAAAGTTGTTGTTGTTATTGTTGTATATTTTGTTCTGTATTCGGCGGGCTTACTGTTTCGGCTCGCTGTATGTCTGCCTGCTGAGACCAGAACCTCTCCGGGTGGTCGGAGGCCGGTGGAGTGCTGGACGGAGCTTGGTGATCCCTGGTCTCTGAGTCTTCTCCTGGGTGACCTAGATGTGTGTGAATTTGTGTTTTGTTTGTGTGTGTGCATTGTTTTCTGTTGTGTTGTGTTGGCCCTTTTCGGGCTCTGTCTCGAGTCAGACCCCCCCCCCAACACAAATAAAAAATAAAATAAAAATAAAAAAGGACAAAATGGGGAATGGGCCTGAGTACATACATACATTACATACATACAGTAGGTGTCTCACAAAGCTATGAACCTATGTTCAAAAAATTTGGTGCGCAGATAGGATATGCGCCAAGTAAGGGATTCCATTTAGGAGGTGAGTTTTTGGTAATTGTGATGTTATAGTGATGGTGATGTTTTAGTTATTATGTTTTGATGGTGACAGTATGATGATGATATTTTGGTGATTGTGATGTTAAGGTGATAGTGATGTTTTGATGGTGACAGTATGATGATGATGCTTTGGTGATTGTGATGTTATAGTGATGGTGATGTTCTAGTGATGATGTGTTGTTGGTGACATTATGATGATGATGTTTTGGTGATTGTGATGTTATAGTGATGGTGAAGTTTTAGTGATGTTTTGATGGGGACAATATGATGATGATGTTTTCGTGATTGTGATGTTATAGTGATGGTGATGTTATGGTGGTGCTGGTTTGATTAGGGTGATGTTTTGGTGATGGTGATGTTTTGGCGAAGTTGAAGTACAATAGTTGTTTGCCGTTTGGTTATGGGGGGATTGTAATTTTGGATATTGGAGGTAGTGCTGTTGATTATAGTTGTTGATATTGTTGCTTGTGATTGTAATGTGGTGGCCATTTGTTGTTTAAGGGTTGTTATTGTGAGTATTGATGTTGGCGCATGATATTAAAGGTTGTTGTTGGTATTGTTGTATACTTTGTTCTTGCTGGTGTTCTTGGTCTTAGTGAATATTAGTGCTTAATGGTAGTAATTTAACTTGTGGTGTGGGAACTGGTATTGTTCTTAATGTTGTTGTTATTGTTGTTGTTGTTCTGTTTGTTGATAGTATGTTAGTCGGTAATCGTGGTTGTTATTATTGTGGTTGTTGTTGTTCTGTTGATAGTATGTTAGTCGGTAATCGTGGTGGTTGTTGTTGTTCCTATTGTTGTTGTAATTGTTGTTTTTGGTTGCTACATATAGTTGTTAGTTGCTTGTCGTGGTTGTTGTTGTTGGTATTGTTGTAATTCTTGTTATTGTTTTGTTGTTGCTACATATAGTTTATTAGTTGGTTGTTGTTGGTGTAATTGTGGGTATTGTTGTTGTTGCTATTATTATTGTTGCTGCTGTTGTTTATATTGTTGTTGTTATTGTGGTTGTTGTTTTTATTATTGTTGTTGTTGCTGCTGTTGTTGTTTATGTTGTTGTGGTTGTTGTTGATAATGTTGTTGTTGATAATGTTGTTGTTGTTGCTGCTGTTGTTATATTGTTGTTGTTATTGTGGTTGTTGCTATTATTGTTGTTGCTGCTGTTATATTGTTGTTGTGGTTGTTGTTATCGTGGTTGTTGTTGATAATGTGGTGGTTGTTGTTGTTCCTATTGTTGTTGTTGTTGTTGCCGCTGTTGTTTATATTGTTGTTGTTGTTATTGTGGTTGTTGTTGTTGCTATTATTGTTGTTGCTGCTGTTGTTTATATTGTTGTTGTGGTTGTTGTTATTGTGGTTGTTGTTGCTATTAGTGTTGTTGCTATTATTGCTGTTGTTGTTGTTGCTGTTGTGTTTGTTGTTTCTATTATTGTTGTGGTTTTTGTTGTTGTTGTTATTGTGGTTGTTGACATCGGAAATGTGGTGAAAAGGGTTAGTAAACGGAAGAATGAAAACAGTGAAGCGGGTGTTTATGAAGTTCCATGTGCCTCCTGTAATAAATTATATATTGGCGAAACATACCGAGGTCTAAAGAAGAGGAAAAAAGAACACAAAACGGATATGGAGAAATTTAGATTGAGCAATGCGATGGTAATACATAGGTTAGACACGGGGCGCGGTATAAACTAGACGAAGCTAAGCTAGTAAACTGCGAAACTGACACTCGTAAACGGAGATGTTTTGAATTGGCTAATATTGTTTTAAACGACACCATGCACTTGAATAATGGCTTCTTTTCTTTAGCCAAACCCTTAGCTATAATGTTAACGAACATAAAACCAGGCTAGGTGACTCTTTTTCATATTGTTCATGCGGTATTTTATTTCATTTCATTTCATGCTGCTACACCAATTATTTCATTTTGTCTAGTAATTGTTTTCTCAGATCTTGGACTATATATAAGTTGACTGTACTTCCATATTATGTTGTATTCCTGAAGAAGCCGTAAAAGGCGAAACGTTGAATAAACCTGGGACCATATCTGCACATGTGTTTTTAACCAAACATGTTGCAGCCTACGCTGTTTCTTTCTTATTATTGTATTCTGAACAACTTATATATTATTCTGAACTACGTATATTATATTATGAACAACGTATAATATTTTATGAACAGCGTATATTTTATTCTGAACTTATCTTTTATTCTGAACAATTTATATTATATTAAGAACAAATTATGTTATGAACAACTTATATTTTATGCTGAACAACTTATGTTATATTATGAACTACTTATATTTTATTATGAACAACTTATATTATATTATGAACAACCTATATTTTATTCTGAACAACTTATGTTATATTATGAACTACTTATATTTTATTATGAACAACTTATATAATATTATGAACAACTTATATTTTATTCTGAACAACGTATATATTTTTATGAACTTATATATTATTCTGAACAACGTACAGTATGTTATGTTCTGAACAACTTATATTATATCATGAACAACTTGTATTTTACTATGACAGTGTGGTAATCCCGACATTGACTTACGGGAGCGAAGCATGGACGTTGGTGGCGAGACTCAAACAAATCTGTACTAATAGTGAAAGAAGACAAGTATGAAGAAGCGGTGCAGACTTTTGATGGGACAGGAGTGAAGATTACAAAGGAGGGTCAATGCCATTTGGGAGCAGTAATAGGCACAGAGGAATGCAAGAGAGTCTATGTGCGAAAAAAGGTAGCGGAATGGGTAAAGGAAGTGAAAACCCTGGCAGACATTGCGAAATCTGAACCACATGCTGCATATACTGCCTTCACATATGGTGTTAAGCACAGATGGACCTTTCTTATGAGAACAGTGCCTGACATTGGACAGATGGTCCAACCGCTGGAAGAAGCAATGAGAGGAGCATTCATACCTGCTTTAACAGAGATGGAAGGCGTCACTCAAGAGCTAAGAGATCTATTAGCTCTTCCGCCAAGGTTCGGAGGTATAGGGATCATAAACCCAATGAAGGCATGAGTACCAAAATTCCCTTAAACTTACTACGTCTCTGACAGAAAAAATACGGGAGCAAAATGAAAATGATGAGGTGGACGAAGAGGAACAACGAAATGCAAGACAGGAAATTACAAAGGGCAGAGAAGAGAGACAGAAACATAGCCTAGAACAAATTAAGACCGAATGTAGTGAAGAACTGAAAATGAGAGTTGAGATGGCACAAGACACGGGGGCTTAAAATTGGCTCACTTCATTACCAATAAAGGAATAATGCTTCAGCTTAAATAAACAAGAATTCAATGATGCCGTAGCCTTGAGGTATGGGTGGCCAGTTTCGAACCTGCCGCTGAAATGTGCATGTGGTGAAATAAACAACTCAGACCACTGTATGACCTGTAAGAAAGGAGGATTCATCTGTATCCGGCATGATGAAGTACGAGACATCACTGCACAATTGCTGGACGAGGTGTGCCATGATGTCAGAATCAAACCGAAACTTCTGCCTATGGACGGACAGCGCTTGGCCCACAATACTGCAAATACTTCAAATGAAGCAAGAGTGGACGTAAGTGCCCGAGGGTTTTGGACGAGTGGAGAATGGGCTTTTTTCGACATCAGAATCTTCAACCCAAGATCACAAACATATCGTGAGCGAGGACTCAAAGCGGCATACTTGAGAAACGAAAGTGAGAACAAATGCACTTATGAAGAAAGAATTTTGAACAGGGATCAAGGAAGCTTTACTCATCTGGTCTTCTCATCGTCGGGAGGAATGGGACCTTCTGCAAGTGTCTTTTATGCCAGATTAGCTGAACAAATATCGGAGAAAAAGCACCAGCATAGAAGCCAAGTCATAACTTGGATGAGATGCCGGCTCTCTTTCTCTCTTCTCAGGTTTGCACTCCTATGTCTCAGGGGTACAAGGTCCTCCTCGCTACAGAGGACATGAGTGAGAGACTTGGACTTTGAAATGGTCGTGGCGGAGGGCCGAATTGGGGAACAACTCTGGATGATTATTATTGTTATGTTTTCTCATAGTCAGAAGATATCACTTTATATTTAATTTCATTGATTTACTGTGGTGAATGGTGAGATAGCTTAATTGGATTGGACATTTTAAAAAGGTTGTTGAACAGGATAATTTAATTTAATATGAATGTAGAATGCATACTGTTTATATAATTATTATATTCCCTCTACTTCATTTCAAATGTTATTTTTTCTGATAATATTTTCTTGTATATTTGTGTTACTTTTATCGCACTTAAGAACCTTAAACAATTACAGCATACGATGTTTTATGATTTTTTTTTAGTTTACACTCAGCTCTCTATATTTATCTCTCCTTTGAGCTTTATAAATGTATAAACCTATTTGGTGTATTCAACTATCTTACAGTTATTTTGTAATTTTACACAATTCTTATTCATCCAAACTTGAACTTGTAATGGAATCAATTATCTCTCCTTATCTAAAATCACCATTGGTTGTGCTTGCAATTGATTTACGTTCGAATATGTACATATCTCAATGCGGCATTATTGTTAAAATATTAGGTTGCAAATACTCTTTGAATGTCTTTAATTATGACTACACGTGAAATAATTCAACCATGTTATGTATGTAATATAGAAGGAAATCAGTATGGAGTTGACAATCAGTATAGAGTCGACAATCTTTGTGGTTTGTGAAGAACAAATATGTTTCCATTCAATACCTTGACAGATAATGAAATATATCAGCTTGTCCCCCAAAACTGCCCAGTTAACTATCGTTATAGCTTAGAAGATCTTCAATTCAAAATGTTAATCCTCAGATAATTAATGATGTTCATAATATGATGATTTTCGATGACATTGACCCTAACCTGAACTACTATAATGGTGATTATGACATACATGTTAACTTTAATTATTATTTGGAAGATGATTTAAATAAGAAAATTAAAGTAAATTTGGATAATTCTTCAACATTATCATTAGCTCACGTGAATATCCGTAGTGGTAAAACAAATCTGGAGAAGTACGAGGCATACCTGCAAAATATTGATACCAAATTTGATATAATAGGACTTTCTGAGACATGGTTTAACGAGAACAATGTTGAGAGGTACTGTATGGCAGGATATAGGCATGAGTTTAGCTATAGAAAGCTCAAACACGGGGGGGGGGGAAGTCTCGTTGTTTATTAGTAGTAAAAATAAGTATACACCTAGGACAGATCTTGACACATTGTGTAACTCAGTGGAAACTATATTAATAGAAATCGATAAAAAGTATATTGATTGTAATAAGAATATGGTCATTGGCTGTGTATATAGACCTCCTAATTCTAATATTGATGATTTTTTTGGAAAATATAAATTGTTACGACCGGGACTCGTATAAAACAAAGGCTCTTAATCATTGGACTAGAAAGGCACACAGCCACAACGGTAACACTAGATCCAACCCTCGAACTTATAATGCCGGCGCACAAAAAAAACACCTATACTCTCCAGAGTTAAATCTGCGATAACGAGCCTAAACGAGGTATCCTATAACTCGGTATAAATGCACTACTACTACAGGCTGACGATCTCTGATACAGCCTGATCACAACAATGAAAGTCCTAAAGCATCGAACAGGAATCTTCTGAAGAAAGTCTGATGCTGCTTAAGATGATCGAATCGGATTTTGAACTGTTATATAAAGTAGGAACAAGATATGACAAGTGTAGGGACATACAGTGTTAACTGGCACGGGAATAACGATAAATGCGCAATAGTATTATCTCCAACAACAAAAGAAGTACTTCCTCAGGCAACGCAATAGCCTGCTCGGGTTGTGCAACTCAACAACAACCAAGGCTTACACTCAACGTGAATACAAATGCTGCATACATAACATAAGAGTTTATAATCCTAATCGGGTGTCTGCTAGGCGAATAAAGTCTAGCTGGGATGTCGTAGGCTAGGAAACAATGGCTGAGCAAGCGGCTCGTATCCTAGCGAGGTCCTTAAGACTGTACGGCCAAAGTACGTTAAATGATGGGGTTCTCTCTTGAGAGATCCAGATCGCTAGTATCTGGTTCTCTTCTGGCGACCCTCTCAAAGTCAAAGCAAAACGAGTTAGCACAGTGTTGGGTGGCAGAGGCAAAATCCCTCACTCGCAACACAGTGCTAAACTCACAAGGTACACAGTCAGAAAGACAACCTAGGCTTCCCACGTATCCGTTGCGATTGTACAAGTTCAACAAAACCTGTTACACATCGGAAATCACAACATCAATAGCCTTACCCCAGTCTAGCATTAAATAGCCCAGCAGACAACCAAGCAAAAGGTAGGGAGACACCGTGAGTGTGTCGAACCTCTACAGACAAAATGTTAACCCCTCCAAAATGTCTAACTAAACATGGAATATCTGAGAGCTTCAGCATCTAATACGATGGCCGATGTATGAAATCGTGCAGAACCAAAGGGGAGTTATGATGTTAAATAGATTGGAAGAATGAGAGGTAAGAAGTTGAGAGAGAGAGAAAGAGTTCTATAGGTAGAAGTTGGGGACAGGTAGCAAGGGAGGTGTGAAGAGTATGCTGGTCAGGCAAGCTCTGAGCAAGGAAGACACAAAGGCAGCAGGGAGTACGGGGGGACCACTTCCTGACGCGGCAGGAGGGTGGTAAGGCGGCCAGCCACTCGGAGGGCCCGGCCGTGGCATGACGTCACCGAGACAACGTGTAACACTACGCGTTCTACCCTCTGCCTCCTGCACTTACTCACTCACACTCTCTAGCTGTATCATTCAGTCTTATACATTAAACTTATAACTGATGATATAAAATATAATGCATTGTCACAGGCGAAAATAAAGACCACTTCTGTACTGCCTGTGACATGACGATTCACAAGAAAGACAGTACAACATTGTAGATAGACTGTAGCCAAATTCATTGCCCTGGCGAGTGTTAGCGAGTGGCCCAGCGAGCGGCTGAGCCCACGTGGCGTTTTGCTGAGCTGCAGGCGTCACACCCCACCCAAGATATTAGAAGCTCGACTATGAGCTCCATATCTGACAAGCAGAACCCCGATAAGACTCGCCACCCCTAACCACTTCGCAACAAAGAAGGCAAAGCTCAGTTCTCATCAACAACAAAAATTACAACCCCTCCCAACACAATAGCTTAATTCATACTGCTATGCTCCTAGAGCGACCTTCTACTAGCCCAGCCTTCTGTTAGAAGCACAGGTTCGACTCAGAACTTCAGCTATAACATACTTAAAAAATTTAACTATTAAAGAAAGAGTTTTTATAGAATTTTTATTTTTAATATGTTCATGGCGGCTGCACTTACAGGGGCAAGCCTATTTGACTCCACTCTCAACACACACTGACTGAACGGCGAGGGTTCTCCTGCAAACAAACCCTCCCGTGACAAACAATCAGCCAAAACATTATCAGTGCCCTTAGCATGCCACACATCCAACTTGTGTTCCGGCAGCACAACAATACCTGGCACTGATAAACTGCCCAGTTCATCACAATACTGGCACTTCTCTTCGCTCTTTCTGGCAACGGGACCTGCCAAAAGCCATTCACTAGTTCTACCTTCGTGATAGGCGATGCAGCCCCAATGCGGTCTATGGTGTCGTCAACTCTCAATAAGGTATAGGCGTCTGTCAGGGATAATTCACACCCACTCTTGCAATCAACACACACACTGATCTTGCCACTTAACACAGGTTGTATTGTTACAGGCAACGACCACTCATGACATTCCTTATCCCTCAGACCCTTCGTCAACACGTAATCCACCTCTGTTTTCACGACAGGCTGTTGAGCAGGATTTTTACGGTAGGGAATTAAACTGAGCCTAGCACGGTCTCCAGCCTCCATGTCGGATTCTACCCCGTACATCAGGCCTGGAGAAGCAACAAACGTGCGGATGCACTGCCACAGCCTAGTAAACAACTTATCTCGCAGAACAACATGCCTAGTGCCCTCCCACAACCCAGCCGAGACCGCAGCTTCTAACCTGTAGTCTCCCTCCTTCTCCACCTTCGTCCCTAGAACAGCCAGGTCATGAGAGGGACAATCAGTACCACCTGTGCAGTCACTCCCATAGTTCATTATTGCTAAGTCTTCCCCTCTGATACCGTACATGCGCACCCCCGCATTCCTTACGACTACATCTGCCTGCGCAGCATCACCGCTATTAGCGACATGGCCAGATACAGTCGGACTATGGTAGGGCTGTTGCATTCGACTAGAGCAGCATTGGGAGGCTATGCGACGACTGGGCACATCCACTCCACAGCCAACCTCACCAATCTGCTCAATGTCCTCCTTCTGACCACCACCCTTGGCAGCCATGGGTCGACCCTGACCTGGCAACCATGTCCAAGCCTCGTCGCCCACCTTGAACAACCGAAACAACGAGGCTAACGGTCTCCCAACATTCACGTGACCTGCCCGCGGAACATCTTGCACCGCCTAAGTTGTGAGGCTCCGGGGCTCAGCACGACCAGTGGGGTATGAACCGAGCTGGTGCTGGAGCGCTGCACACTGCTGCTCAGGCAGGTGCTCTAGCGCTTCCACAGCCACCAGACTCGTGTCCCCCGCCCACTGCTCCGCCGAGACATGACAATCCCAACTCTCCTCCACCTGTGCCCTACTGCCCCCCTCTCCTTCTCCACCTTGGCCGCTGAAGACCAACGCAGGGACAGCAGGCTGCTCAGGTGGTTGCCTCACAAACTCCTCCAACAGGTTCACATGACATGTTTCCGCGTCCTCGTGTTCGATAGCCCCGTTTCCAC
The DNA here is from genome assembly GCA_032716605.1 of Paralithodes platypus. NCBI lineage: Eukaryota > Metazoa > Arthropoda > Malacostraca > Decapoda > Lithodidae > Paralithodes > Paralithodes platypus. The sequence goes on from CM064502.1 coordinate 42,731,276, forward strand.
AACTCTCCTCCAACTGGGAACTACTAAGTCGTGGAGTGCCATCACGCCCAACCATGTCACTAGGGGTGACAGGTTCTGAGGCCACTCCAGAGCTCACCTCTGAGTCAAGTACTAAGCCGCTGAGGAGAGCCGCTGGAGCAAAACTCACAAAACTCCCAACTTTAGCTTGCTCCTTCCGACCGTTCCTCCGCTGGTCTAGAGACTGAGGAATAGGCTGTGACACTTTAGATGCAAGAGATCTTGTAACAACGCACGCCATAGGTTTTACTTGACACTTCTCTACCCCCTCCTGTTCCTCCCTACTCACGTCGGCCGGATTCTCGGCAACGACTAAGGGTGAAACCTCAGAAGTAGGCACCGCAAAGTCGTTGCCGAGAAGGAGGTTGACGCCCCCAACAGGCAAGTTCTCCACAATTCCCACATCCAACTCTCGTGTCACACCATCTACCTCCAGGTCCATCCTGACCAACGGGTATGACCTGATAGCATTGATACCTTGCACCACAACCACCCGTGCCGCGTTTATTGGTCTACCAGTAAAGTTCTTCATCAAAGTCTGAGAGGCACCCGTGTCTCGCAACAGCTCAACTCCATGCTTCTTACCAGCCCACTTCACGCAGCCACGCCCTCGATGGTCGCAAAAGACATCGCGGACAGGGTTCAAGCCTTCCGGATTTTTCTCCACTGGCTGTGTCCCAGCCTCTGACGTTATACCCCGGGCAAACTCAGACGACTTCGGGGACACCCCCAATGTTGCGAGCCAAAGACACAACGGCATTAGGTAGCTTGCTTGGACAGGCTCTTGCAAAATGCCCCTTCTCATGACAATGAAAATACTCTAACTCCCCCTTGGGCTTCCCTTGAGGTGGGGAAGGGCCCTAACCCTTCTTAACACCTTACGAGCGGCCTATGCGGTTTATTTATATGTACCGCCCAGCGGGGTGTTTTTAGCCAAAATAGGGCTGTTTACGTGATCATTTTCATGCCTAAATAAGACCCAGAACGTAAAACAAGTACCTATCCCTGAAAGGGCATAAACAGAGCTTTCGAATGACACCATAACGATCCTTTTATGATGGCTAGTTTTCTTGCAATAACCGTGCAACGCGAGTGCAAAAAGCATGTAATTCGGTACTTTCCCCATATAATTCAGTATGTAGCGAGTGAGAGAGGGAGGAGGGAGCTGAGATTCGTGTCAGTAGGTTCGCCGCGGTGGTCTGGAGCAGTCATACGCTCGCTAGTCTCCTGCCACCACTTGTCTCTCTCTCTCAGCAACATTACGTGCTGAAATTGCCACTCGACCTATGTCGAGCGCCGCCACATAGTCCAGCTTTATTTAACTCGACTTATGTGGTGAGCCGCTAATTAAGGGTTAAACGGGACGGTATTAGGTTTATGGTCAGAATATATATCATTGCTCTTGTAGTTATTGTTATATGGTGTATCACTGACTCGGGGGGGGTGGGGGGGGTGGGGGGGGGGGGGGGGGGGGGGGGGGGGGGGGGGTGGAGTGTTGCACCCCTTGTTACCTGCATCGTTCCGTTCTGCAGACCCGCACCCACGAATCAGCGATAGCCTACGGTCAGCCATCTCAGCTGCCTCCTGAAGAGTTTTCGGGTTTTTTTCTTTAAGATTCAACGTCAAATCGCCGCCCGTACACTTGAAAAATTGTTCTAGAAGCATCAGCTGTTTCAACTCCTCAAACGTCGATGCCTTCTCAGAACGCAGCCAGTTTCTAAATGCATCGGACAGATCCCGGGCATGCTCAAGAAAGGTGCACTCACGACCCTTCGTTACACCCCGGAACTTCAATCTGTACGTCTCTGGTTGTAACTCATATGCCCGCAGGACAGCCTCCTTCAATACCTCATAATCGACGCAAGACTCCAAGGGCAACGCATCATATGCCTTGAGTCCTTTGCCAACCAACCTAGAGGAAACAAGGGCTGCCCACTTAACCTCGGGCCATTGGTGCTCCCGGCACTTCTTCTCAAAACGCATGAAAAATTCGGTGACACCCGACTCATCAAATACAGGGACCAACTTGAGCAGGTGCGATAAAGACTGATCAAGACCTCAATTCCCAGAACCGAGACGCTGCCCTGTTGACTCCACCCTAGACTTCTCAAGATCTATGTCTGCACAGTACTTCGTAGACTCAGCCTGAAGCTCAGCTTCATGTCTGGCCTTTCTCTCCTCAGCCTGAATCTTAACCAACTCAATCTGTTGCTTAGCCATCTCAAGCTGGTATTCCTGCTGCTTAGCCATCTTAGCCATCTCAAGCTGGAAGAGCATATCTGCAGTTAAACCTTGAGGAGGAGGAGATGCAACAATTGGAGACTCACCCAAGTGCAAACCACGCTGCCAGTGACTATCGGCCTGCGGGAACGTACCCGGCTCCGGAGCCCGAGGGGGCGCCATGGTAGGAGTCGAGTGGAATGGGGGCTGGGCCGAAGGTGCCCCAGCTCCCGCTCCACCCGAAGCCCCATGCACCCCGCCGAGCACCCAGGCCACCAGGTCACCTCTCGTCATGCTGCTAGTGCCCACATGACCCATGACCGTGGCCAAACACTGGAGACCATACCGATCAATCCCCGACACCCGGTCAACAGTAATAGGCATCCCCAGAAACTTCTTTGCATCCTCCTCACTAGTTATAACTGTAATGCCTTCTAACAAACCCCGCTGCTGCACCTCAGAGCCTGCTTCCCGTACTGTGTGCTCACTGTTCACTGATCCGTCGTCCGACATAGTGTCCACCAAAAATTCTCAACGTTTATAAAAAAAAGGAGTACCTAAACTCTCTATTCACTCAGAAATGCTTGAAGACTCTTAAGTGTTATACTACTTGCCAAAAAAAAATCCATGTGTCCACTATATTCCTTTAAACAAAAAACAAATGACCACAATACTCCTGCAATATTTCTCTAAGTTCACAAAATCCTAAGCAAGGTCGCCATTTGTTATGACCGGGACTCTTATAAAACAAGGGCTCTTAATCATTGGACTAGAAAGGCACACAGCCACAACGGTAACACTAGATCCAACCCTCGAACTTATAATGCCGGCACACAAAAACACCAATACCCTCCAGAGTTAAATCTGCGATAGCGGGGTATCCTATAACTCGGTATAAATGCACTACTACTACAGGCTGATGATCTCTGATACAGCCTGATCACAACAACATACAATTACGTTAATAATGTATACAAGGAAAAAGATAGAGAGCTTAATTAAATCACTGAAATGATTTAATGCAAACAAGAAGAAGGTATAATTAAAGTTACTCTAAACAATAATAAACTGTCACTCCTATATTAAAGAAAGTGAATGAAAGTCCTAAAGCATCGAAGGGGAATCTTCTGAAGAAAGTCTGATGCTGCTTAAGATGATCGAATCGGATTTTGAACTGTTATATATAGCAGGAACAAGATATGACAATTGTAGGGACATACAGTGTTAACTGGCACGGGAATAACGATAAATGCGCAATAGTATTATCTCCAACAACAAAAGAAGTACTTCCTCAGGCAACGCAAAAGCCTGCTCGGGTTGTGCAACTCAACAACAACCAAGGTTTACACTCAACGTGAATAAAAATGCTGCATACATAACATAATAGTTTATAATCCTAATCGGGTGTCTGCTAGGCGAATAAAGTCTAGCTGGGATGTCGTAGGCTAGGAAACAATGGCTGAGCAAGCGGCTCGTAGCCTAGCGAGGTCCTTAAGACTGTACGGCCAAATTACGTTAAATGACGGGGTGCTCTCTTGAGAGATCCAGATCCCTAGTATCTGGTTCTCTCCTGGCGACCCTCTCAAAGTCAAAGCAAAACGAGTTAGCACAGTGTTGGGTGGCAGAGGCAAAATCCCTCACTCGCAACACAGTGCTAAACTCACAAGGTACACAGTCAGAAAGACAACCTAGGCTTCCCACGTATCCGTTGCGATTGTACAAGTTCAACAAAACCTGGTACACATCGGAAATCACAACATCAATAGCATAGTCTAGCATTAAATAGCCCAGCAGACAACCAAGCAAAAGGTAGGGAGACACCGCGAGTGTGTCGAACCTCTACAGACAAAATGTTAACCCCTCCAAAATGTCTAACTAAACATGGAATATCTGAGAGCTTCAGCATATAATACGATGGCCGATGTATGAAATCGTGCAGAACCAAAGGGGAGTTATGATGTTAAATAGATTGGAAGAATGAGAGGTAAGAAGTTGAGAGAGAGAGAAAGTGTTCTATAGGTAGAAGTCGGGGACAGGTAGCAAGGGAGGTGTGAAGGGTATGCTGGTCAGGCAAGCTCTGAGCAAGGAAGACACAAAGGCAGCAGGGAGTGCGGGGAGACCACTTCCTGACGCGGCAAGAGGGTGGTAAGGCGGCCAGCCACTCGGAGGGCCCGGCCGTGGCATAACGTCACCGAGACAACGTGTAACACTACGCGTTCTACCCTCTGCCTCCTGCACTTACTCACTCACACTCTCTAGCTGTATCATTCAGTCTTATACATTAAACTTATAACTGATGATATAAAATATAATGCATTGTCACAGGCGAAAATAAAGACCACTTCTGTACTGCCTGTGACATGACGATTCACAAGAAAGAAAGTACAACATTGTAGATAGACTGTAGCCAAATTCATTACCCTGGCGAGTGTTAGCGAGTGGCTCAGCGAGCGGCTGAGCCCACGTGGCGTTCTGCTGAGCTGCAGGCGTCACAAAATAACTTACTTAATACTTTGAATCGTGAAAACAAGACTGTGTACCTCATGGGTGATTATAATATTAATTTGCTAAACTCTCATACTCATGGACCGTCTGCCAACTTTATAGAAACTATTTTTTCACACTCATATTTTCCATTGATTAATAAACCAACCAGAGTTAAAGGTAATTCAGCCATAATTATAGATAACATAATATGTAATGATATGCATGATAAGGAATCGTTTAGTGGAATATTATATACAGACCTGTCTGATCATTTTCCTATATTTTGTATTTTAAAATCTAAGAAGGCAAAAGTATGTCCAGAATTTATCAAGAAGCAAATGATGAATGAACAAAATATGATGAAGTTCAAAGAGAGACTCTCACTTATTAATTGGACAAATATTATGGGAGAGGAGGGATGTCAGGAAGCTTTTACCAAGTTCCATTAAACTTTTACTAAATTATACGATGAATGTTTTCCATTTTGAAAGATAAAAATTACGTACCGTAACCGTAAGAGTTGGCTTACTTTGGGTCTTAAAGAATCTATTAAAGTAAAAAATAATTGTATGTCACATATATAGTGTTCTACAGAAGAAAAGAAAAGGGCATATTCTGACTACAAAAGAATTTTGAATAAATTATTACAAGTAGAGAGGGATCATTATGATGAACTACTCAAACAAAATATTGGGAATATTAAACAGTCTTGGGAGGTAATTAGAGAGGTAGCCTAATCAATAAAAATAAATGTAAGAAGAAAACTACTGAATTCATGATAGACGGAAATAAAGTGGGCGATGCTAAAGTGATTTCTAAGGCGTTTAATGAATTTTACTTGAGTATTGGTACTAAAATTAGCCAATCTTTGCCTAATATCCAAAAAACCTTCTCCTCAGTTATGCCTGCACCTAACCCCCATTCTATATTTCTGAATCCAACGAACTGTAGTGAAGTAAAAAGTATAATATGCGATATGAAGAAAAAAAGCCCAGGTTGGGATGGCTTAAATTGCACTGTGATTAAAGAGACTTATCCTTACTTTATTAATGTACTAACTTCACTAATTAATATGTCTATGATTGAAGGCACTTTCCCTAACGAACTTAAAATTGCTAAAGTAATACCGCTGTATAAAAGTAATGATGCCACACTTACAAATAATTATCGTCCAGTGTCAATTTTGCCCCTGTTTTCAAAAGTATTTGAGCGAATAATGTATACAAGATTAATAGTAGGGTCATTTGCTTGGAATCCGTGACCATTTTGTTCCTACTGTTACGTCCTGGGATATATAAACACTGGGCTCTTTCTATTGGACTAGGTATGCGGCAACAACGGAAAACGCTAGATCCCACCCTTATCTATAAACCCAGGCAACAAACCACCCTAAACCGTCAAGAATCCTGCCTGGACAACGAGGTATCCTATGACTCGGTTACAGGGTGCACGCACTATAGACTGCTGATAGTCAAGCAGGCTATATAAAAGATCACACAATTAAGTTGACTTAAAGCTTCAAGGAAAAGATAGATAACGGAATTAAATTGCAGAAACAATTAAATAACAAACTAGAAGAAAATACATTTAACGTTACGTTAATTAATACCACTAATCACCCCTGCTTGAAAGAAGGTGAAAGCAAACAGTCCTCAAAACATCGTACAGGTAGGCAAGATGCAGGTTTCTAAACTGCATGCGGCCACTGCAGGATCTGATGCTTAGCAAAGAAAGTAAGTTACGGATTTAGAGAACTCTTATCTCATAAGCAGGAATAAATACTAGTGATAGGCCATACAGTGTATAATGGCATAGGTATAATTAAATAAAGGCAGCAACTCGCAACATAACCACATACAGGTGTGCTTCTCACTCTTAGTCAGGCAAGCCTGCTCGGACAGAGTCTCTAAGCCACACCCAGATTCACAATGCTCACAAAGACGGTAAACTGTGGCACAATAACAAGCATACAGATATAATAAACCCCTAGCTGTTAATCTGCCAGGTGACAGAGGTCTAGCCGGAAGGATATAGGCTTCGGATACCCGGGCTGAGCCACGTGCTCTAGCCTAGGGACGTTCCCAAGTCTGTGCGCCAAATTACTCTAATTGAAAGGGTGCTCTCTTGAGAGACTCAGATCCCAAGTATCTGACTCTCTCCTGGCGACCCTAAAACAAATGCAAGACATGCTAGCGCAGTGCTGAGTGGACTAGGCAAGGGCCCTCACACAACACTAGACACACAGGCACACAGACAAGAAAATGCCCCCAGACTCCAAAGGCTATCCTAGTAAAGTCGTGCTGGTCCACAGGACTCGCACCAGCAGACTTTACTTAAAGGATCACAAAAAGCCCCCCCTCCGGTCTAGCCCCTGCTCACCTGCCACAAGAACACACTAGCAAGCATGAAACCACCAAATATGAGACAACAAAAAAGCTTCCTAGGTCTCATTAACAATTATATCTCTGCATAAGGCCCAAAATCCTATCTAGTTATCTGAGAGCTCGTCGTTAATACAATGATAGATATAAGGTCTATCAAGGGCATGGGATAATTAAATAGACTGGTGAAGTAGTGGAAAGAAGGTATACAAAGTAAGAGAGAAAGTTTCTAAGTGGGGTTGAGAGGGATAGATACCAAGGGGGTCCGAAGGGTACGACAGTGAGGTGAGCTCTGAGTCTTGAATCTGTCTGGACCCCACCCTAGGCATGCGAAATACATCCCATGCTTGGCAACACTCAACACCGTTGCCGGGTCAAAATCGTCTACCCCTTGCGTGAGTCGAAACTAAGCCTAACGTTGCGATTAATTGGCAACAATCAGGCTCGTCCCAAGCTAGTCTCTCCGCGCCCGCGCGAAGCAACGTCCCCCAGCCAGTCTCTCTCTCCCGCTCGTCTCCTCCCACTCTCATTAGACTTACATCTTATATATAATAATGAAACAATCAACTATCGAGAATAAAATATACTAAGATGTGTTGGTTAAGAATAAGGGCAGCTTCAAGCTGTGAAACAACATAAGAATATCCCAGACATTAGTTACATTGTCGTAGGATATATACTAAGGAAAAGCCGGCCAGCCGGCTGCCGCCAGCCGGTTTCTAAATGGCTGGGCAGCCGACACTCGCGCATGCCCACACGTGGCTACTATGCAGGAGCGTCACACTACCTTTTTCTCTCGATGGATTTGACAACCTGAACCATTTTAAAGGAAGATTAGCTCCTATGCCCCTCTGAAAAATGACGGCTAACTCTGCTAGAACCCAATATTCAAAATGGCCACCAACGCCATCTTGAAAAATACGAAATGTAATATCTCTGGCATCAGATGAGCTACAAGGACGAATGAGGTGTCCTTTTTCACTAATTCTGGCATTACAAATCCACTGGAATGGTTATTGTATTGTATTGTATATTGTATTGTTATTGTATTGTATTATACTAATTGTACATACTAATCTGCCACTTCACTGTCACTACATGATTCACTGTATGAGCCACTATCAGAATCACTGTCCTCACTTTCGGTGCTATCATCACTGTTGTTCTCTGCCTGCAAACATACCACTCTCCATGAATGCAGCCTGATCGACAGGAAGGGTATCAAGCACTGCGGTGAAATCAGGGAGATGCCGACCATACTTGTCATTATCATAGATTTGCATCAAAGAAAGCATGAGCTTGAGTGAGGACTTGAACTCAGTCCAGTTGCTTGTTCTGATTGCATGGATATTTTGAGTTAGAACCTCAACCATTTCCATGAATGACATCCAGTATTCTGCTTGTGGGGCACCCTCAAAGTCCTTGAAGAGAGCATCAACGAGGTCCTTCAGCTCAACATTTCTCTCTAGCTCTGCATGTTCATCTGCAAGTTCCTGTGCATCAATCGGATGGCGAAGCTTGGCAAGGGATGCCTTTACTTCTTCAGATAGAGGGGAATCTTCCAAACGTTTGTTTATGACATGGTGGACCAGAGTCTCGTAGAATAGTCGTAAGCAGCGAACCCCACGCTTAACATGTTTTCCACGAAGTGCCTGATCAACAGACCCGTCTGCTATAACACCAGCTGCAACCAACATATCTGATATGCCAGATCCCTTAAACCTCTTGTATATAGTGTAGATGAACGACATTTGGATGTGGAAGGGTGCCATGAATGGTAAGATTTTGCTGAGCAGCTCAGCATTCTCACTTTTCAACTCTAGCAGAGTTAGCCGTCATTTTTCAGAGGGGCATAGGAGCTAATTTTCCTTTAAAATAGTTCAGGTTGTCAAATCCATCGAGAGAAAAAGGTAGGAACAAAATGGTCAAGAGCAAGTCATCAGGACAAATACTATTCCCTGCCTCTCTGTCTCTCTGTCTTGCTACATGGACTGACCAAGAGTAGGGAGATAGTCGACATAATGCAGAAAGATGGACTGGGCATCAGTTACAATGACGTACTTATGCTGCGAGATTTTTGGGTGGTCAATGACCTCAAGTGCTCATCTGATTGCCCCTTCGAACTAGCTGAGAGTAAGCCTGCTATCTCTATAGTCGACAACGATGACTTCAAGAGCGACACACTGACCGGTGCTGGCCAGTCACACCGCACTAATATCATGTTTGTGCAGCCAGAATCATTTGATACAGAACTTCCTTCCTAGAATCACGAGGATAGACCAGTTCCCGGTGCCAACTTTGCATCAAACCTCTCGACAACTCTCAAAGAGCTCGGAAGTGAAATGCAAAAAGTCAACCCATACAAGACAGCGAAGCGTGGGGAACCACCTCTCAGGAAGCCACCAGCTGATCAAAGTACTCCTCCTCCTCCTGACACATCGGTGCAAAGAATTCGTGGTGTGATCCATGCATTGGCCAGGGCGCGAGATGACCGAACGAGACCTAAGCCAGAAGAACAGACTGTGCCAGGGTTTTCAGGGTTTCACGCCAGCATGTCAAATGCAGATGAGAAGAGTCGAGCAATATACCACATGACCTATCCCAACCTACCCAGTAAGACAATTCTCAATGATGTGATGTGTAAGCTTGCAAAATCAATCGAAGAAAAAAAGATGCCTTTTGCAATAATTGTTGGTGACCATCCTGTCTACGTGCTCATGCTAGAGTTGAAGAGTGAGAATGCTGAGCTGTTCAGTAAAATCTTACCATTCATGGCACCCTTCCACATCCAAATGTCGTTCATCTACACTATATACAAGAGGTTTAAGGGATCTGGCATCTCAGATGTGTTGGTGGCAGCTGGTGTTATAGCAGACGGGTCTGTTGATCAGGCCCTTTGTGGAAAACATGTTAAGCGTGGGGTTCGCTGTTTGCGACTATTCTACGAGACTCTGGTCCACCATGTCATAGACAAACGTTTGGAAGATTCCCCTCTATCTGAAGAAGTAAAGGCATCCCTTGCCAAGCTTCGACATCCGATTGATGCACAGGAACTTGCAGATGAACATGCAGAGCTAGAGAGAAATGCTGAGCTGAAGGATCTCGTTGATGCTCTCTTCAAGGACTTTGAGGGTGCCCCACAAGCAGAATACTGGATGTCATTCATGGAAATGGTTGAGGTTCTAACTCAAAATATCCATGCAATCAGAACAAGCAACTGGACTGAGTTCAAGTCCTCACTCAAGCTCATGCTTCCTTTGATGCAAATCTATGATAATGACAAGTATGGTCGGCATCTCCCCGATTTCACTGCAGTGCTTGATACCCTTCCTGTCGATCAGGCTGTGTTCATGGAGAGTGGTATGTTTGCACAATCAATGACAGGAAAACCACATTCATGTGTCGCCCTCGACATATGGATAGAGTCAACAATGAATAAGGGCTCTAAGCTGAAGTCTGGTTGGTTGGCCATTCTGAACAATGAAAAGAAGCTCCTTTCAAACACTCGGAATGTGAATAACATCAATCGGGTGAGAACAAAGGTCCATCGCCATGCTAATCGCAAGAAACAAGGAAAAGGGAAGCATGCTGATTGCTCGTCGAGTAAAATGAAGAAGGATGAACAAGCTGTACAGGATATAAGCGCATTTCTCACTGAATTCAAGTGTGATCCATTTGACCATACAAACAAGACACTTCGATCCCTACAGTCAGGAATCCCAGCCTCAGACACTCTCGCTGCCGACTTGAAATCGGCAAAGGTGGATGGCACAAGCAAACTGAAGCAGTTCTTGAATGAGAGAGTGTATTCCAAGACCAAGTCTCTCAACGACAGAGTTCCCCGTAGCAAGCGTTTGAACTTTTCAACTCAGGAATTGAAGAAAGCAGATAAGTAATATTAGATATATACCGCAGGCAGAGAACAACAGTGATGATAGCAGCGAAAGTGAAGACAGTGATTCTGATAGTGGCTCATACAGTGAATCATGTAGTGACAGTGAAGTGGCAGATTAGTATGTACAATTAGTATAATACAATACAATAACAATACAATATACAATACAATACAATACAATAACCATTCCAGTGGATTTGTAATGCCAGAATTAGTGAAAAAGGACACCTTATTCGTCCTTGTAGCTCATCTGATGCCAGAGATATTACATTTCATGTTTTTCAAGATGGCGTTGGCGGCCATTTTGAATATTGGGCTCTAGCAGAGTTAGCCGTCATTTTTCAGAGGGGCATAGGAGCTAATTTTCCTTTAAAATGGTTCAGGTTGTCAAATCCATCGAGAGAAAAAGGTAAGAACAAAATGGTCACGGATTCCAAGCAAATCAGGGGTATCAGGAAAACCCCCTTTATATAACATACACATCCAACTTCACGACATTGCCCTACATCGCTATCCTCTATCCATAAAACACTACTCTTCCCACTACATATCATACATGCAACACTATACACTTACCTAATAAATATGGCAGTACAATTGTTAAGAGCAAACCTGGTGGTCCCTCGGATATCCACCCCCGGCAGGGTTGGGTCATTGACACAGGGCCCTCCCGGTCGTCATCATGCGACTGTGTCAAGAGCATTGCAATGTCCCAAAGCTGCTCGTCGGTGCAGCTTTTTCTTTAGTAATATAAGGGGACTTCACTCTAACATCAATTCTGTACACCAATTTCTTCAAGCAGAATCCCCTACTCTCCTTTTTTTGACAGAGACTCAAGTAACATCCACATCTGACACGTTTAGATTTAATTTTCCAGGTTATCAACTGCTCCAAAATTTCAGACCTAAAGGAGGTGTATGTTGCTTCCCAAAATCTGAAATTGCCCTGGAGGAGGTTACTAGTTTCAATTGTCCCTATTTTGATTATTCTATATACAAATTAATTTCTGCTGGTAAATTTAAATACATATGTTGCATCTACCGTTCCCCAAATACTCCTCCAGAGCAAAGTCTTTTTGATTCTCTGTCCTCACAACTCAGTGTCCTCAACTTAAATGCTTCTTCTGAAATCACTGTGTTGGGTGATTTTAATATCCATAATGTTGAATGGCTCACTCATTCAGCCAGGACTGATGATGCTGGTCTTGAATATGAGCTATTTGCAGACTCATTTAATCTCACTCAACTAGTCAACCAACCCACCCATGTACCAGATAATCCTAATCATAATTCCCACCTACTGGACTTATTTTTACCAACCAATTCAGAAAATTATGATGTTACAGTGAGGTCCCTGCTTGGATCTTCTGATCACTGTCTGATACAGGCCACCTGTCTATCACCTACCACACCTTCCCACTCTGAACCTGTTTTGGTGACTAAATGACATTACGATAGGGCAGACTGGGAGGGTCTTCAAGGTTTCTTTATTGATATTCCCTGGACCTCTTTCTTTTCTAATGATGCACACTCCACCTTGAGCCACATACAAGATTTTGTAAACATTGGAATGGGAACTTTTATTCCTCATCACAAGTACAGTAAAAGATCTAATTCACCTAAAAGGTTTTACCATAATTGTGCAAGAGTAACTGAACAAAAAGCAATAGCCTACAATGCATACACAAGATCAAAAACACATGAAGCCTTTAATTACTTTAGAAACATCAGATATCATGCCAAAACTGTATTAAACCTAACTAAATCAAACTTTCTCCACAAGCAGGCAAATAAACTTCTAAATAATTCAAATGATAACAAAATATTTTGGTCTACTCTTAACTCATTCAAATCCAACTTCACTACTGCTTCATCCATTCCACCATTAAAATCTCCGACTGGCAATCTTGTAAGTGACCCAAGAGGTAAAGCTAACCTTCTTGCGGATATTTTCTCCACCAACTCAACCTTAGCTGAAATAAATCAAGATGTCCCTGTACTTAATTTTAATTTGCCTGAAATTCCCTCACTTAAGATCTACACCAGACATGTCAAAACTATTTTGCAGAATCTCTCAGTAGATAAGGCTCCTGGTCCAGATGAAATTCCTCCAATAGTACTTAAGAATTGCTCCTTGGTGCTCGCTCCTGTCTTGGCAAAATTTGTCCGTCTATGTACTCATACCTCATGCTTTCCAGTACCCTGGAAAGAAGCAAACATTCATCCAGTTCCTAAAAAAGGTGCCTCTTCAGATCCATCAAACTACAGACCAATAGCTATAACTTCCACTCTTGGTAAAGTCTTTGAAATTATATTAAATAATCACATAATTAAGCATCTTGAGAATAATAAATTAATCAGTGATAGGCAATATGGTTTTAGACGATGTCGATCAACTGCAGACATTCTTTGCCTTCTTACGCATCAAATCAACCAAGCTACAGACCAACATGGTGAAACACATACAATAGCACTGGATATATCAAAGGCATTAGATAGAGTCTGGCATCAATCCTTATTGTTGAAGATGTCACACTACGGCCTTGCATCATTAGTTCCACTAATTTCTTCTTATCTTCATAACAGAAAAATATGTGTAATGGTAGATGGCCTTTATTCTCAATTTCACTCAATAAATGCTGGTGTTCCCCAGGGATCAGTTTTGGCCCCAATTCTGTTCCTCATTCATATCAATGATCTCATATCTACCACTCATAATCCAATACATTCCTACGCAGATGACTCAACACTCCACAGTTCCTTCACATTTACCAATTCTTTCACCCAACCAGATCTTATAAATTCAAAATAAACACTGCAATTTCTCTGAACCAGGACCTTTCTAGAATTAATGGATGGGGACAAAAGAATCTAGTTTCCTTTAATGCACAGAAAACCAAGTACATTCAATTTTCTAACCGACAGAATCTCACTGACTCCCATATATTTTTTAATGATGTAAATATTCCCACTTCCCCTAGTATTGGCATTCTCGGTGTAACATTAACTACTAACTTGAGCTGGACTCATTATGTTAGAAGCATTGCTAAGAATGCCTCTAAAAAACTGGGACTCCTGTACAGAGTTCGAGAATTCTTCACTGACGAGCAGTTGGCCGTAATATATAAAAGTCATGTGCGTTCTCAGATGGATTACTGTTCACCTCTGTGGGGTGGAAGAGGAGTGGTTGCATTGAGGCAGTTGGACAAAATTCAAAATAAAGCTATTAGATTAATCAATAACCCTGCAATCACACAGGACCTTCCTACATTATCCATACGAAGAAACGTTGCATCCCTTGCATTATTTTACAGATATTTTCACAGCAATTGTTCCGAGGAACTTGCTTCAATTGTGCCGCCTCTCCACATCTTTCCCCGTAGAACTAGGGCAGCTGAGAGCGCCCATGAATTTACATTTTCTCCTCCACAATGCAGAACTTCTGCTTATAAGAATTCATTTATCCCCAGAGCTACTACTCTTTGGAATTCACTTCCCTCGAATTGCTTTCCACAAATTTACAATTTACAAATGTTTAAATCCAGTTGTTACAAACATTTTATGAATGGAGGATGCCTTTAGGCACATGGACCTTTTTGTTTTATCTGTGTTTTTCCTTCCTCCATTCATTGTCTCTTAAAAAAAATAAAAAAAATAAAAAAAATTACCCTACTATATTATGATTTATGGGGTGGAAGTTTGGGGTAATGCTTGTGAATCCAATATTAAACCTATATATATTCTGCAAAAGATAATAATAAGAATGATTACATCACCCCACTATAGAGCCCATACGGCACCATTGTTTAAATCCCTTAAATTATTACCATTTAAAAAAGTGTATGTTTCCTCAATAGCAAAACTGATGTTTAAGATAATGAGAGGACTTACTCCGGGCTTCTTTAAGGACATGTTTACATCAAATAACAATATACATCAGCATTTGACCATACAGTCTCATACGCTGCATATTCCCATTGCTAGAACGATTACAATGAAGCAAACATTTAGGCACAGAGGAACTATTGTCTGGAATAAAATAATGGATAAGGTGAACTTGGACTGTAGTTTTGCTATTTTTAAAAATATAATTAAGGACTATTTACTGAATACAGATATAGATTATATCTAATGTAAACTGAGTGTGAACTTATTACTAGCTTTTCATTTATTCTTCGATTTTGTATAATATATTAGTATTAACCCACTGAGCCCCAGCGACGCAAACAGTGCGTCGGCAATGTATGTAACGCTAAACCCCAGCGACGCAGACGTCTGCGTCAGTGTCACTCCGGTCCCAATTACTCCGGTCCTATGGCACCTAGAGGGCTCAGATTTGTATGGGAACTGTGTATGTATCCCACGCACCCATGCTGATGGTTGAAAACTCAAAGTCCAACGCGCGCAAAAACATGTTTTTTTGGGGAAATTGCCTTCAATTTTTTACTCTTGTAAAATCCGTTTTCGGGGGCTCCGTAGGACCATTTTTTGAGCTTTTTGATCGGTTTTTCTTGGGTTTTCCTTCATTCCTAACCCATTCGCTATTGTTTCTGGAGAAAAAAAAAAATCAGAATCAGCCGGTCCTGGGTGGTACATTTATAAATATTTAGCTGGTACTCAGCGGGTTAAGGTTTTGTTTCTACTGCATTTGTTCTTTTGTGTCTGACCAATTGTATTAGGGTAATGAACTACTACGGGACACATATGCCGGATGGCATCAGTCCCCATTGTCTCATAGTAATAATTATGTTTTATTTAGACTAATTGCAAAATTGTAATTGTAGTTACTTTGTGACAATAAAATCTTTTGAATTTAATTAAATTGAACTAGGTTTATTGTAGGGAGGTACTGGTACAATAAGATAAACTATAATGTAACTAAAATAAGATAGATTGTACACCACTTTGTAACTGCCACCTTAATCAAATAAAAAAATAAAAAATGAAAAATAAGAAAAGGAAACATGCTTACATTACTGAAACGTTTGTGGACATGCAGTAATGGTCACTCTTCTGTAAATCTAAAATGGCTTGCTTAAGAATGGGAAAAGGGTGGGATTTTTTTTTTTTTTTTTTTTTTTTTTTTTTTTTTTTTTTTTTTTTTATTACAAAAAAAAAAGGTGAGAGGGGTGGAAATGAGTTACCTGAGAAGTGCGTGCAGAGTTACATGGAGAAATAGACCGATGAATGAGGAAGTCGAGAGAGGTGTGTTGTGGATGTAGATGTGCTAGAAAGTGTGAAAAGAAACACCTTGAGATGGTTAGGCCATGTGGAATGTATGGGAAGCGAGAGAATGACTAAGAGAGTGTACAAGAGTGAGGTGGAAGTACAGAGAGGGAGACGTTGACAGAATGAGAGGTGGAAGGATGGAGTTAAGAAGTATATGAGTGAAGGCGGTGCTGAATGGGAGGAGGGACGTCGACTGACTGGGGACAGAGGTGCATGGGGCCGTTTCGTTCATGGCCACCCCTTCGGGGATCATGACGTTCGGCAATAGATAGATAGATATAACTTATGTTTGATTCTGAACATCTTATATTTGATTCTGAACAACTTATATTTCACTATGAACAACTTATATTTCACTATTAACAACTTATATTTCACGATGAACAACTTATATTTCACTATGAACAACTTATATTTCACGATGAACAACTTATATTTCACTATGAACAACTTATATTTCACTATAAACAACTTATATTTCACTATAAACAACTTATGTGTTATTCTGAACAACTTATATTTCACTATTAACAACTTATATTTTATTCTGAACAACTTATATTTCACTATGAACAACTAATATTTCACTATGAACAACTAATATTTCACTATGAACAACTAATATTTCACTATGAACAACTAATATTTCACTATGAACAACTTATATATTTCACTATGAACAACTAAATATTTCACTATGAACAACTTATATTTCACTATGAACAACTTATATTTCACTATTAACAACTTATATTTCACTATGAACAACTTATATTTCACTATTAACAACTTATATTTCACGATGGACAACTTATATTTCACTATGAACAACTTATATTTCACTATGAACAACTTATATTTCACTATGAACAACTTATATATTTCACTATGAACAACTAAATATTTCACTATGAACAACTTATATTTCACTATTAACAACTTATATTTCACGATGGACAACTTATATTTCACTATGAACAACTTATATTTCACGATGAACAACTTATATTTCACTATGAACAACTTATATTTCACTATGAACAACTTATATTTCACTATAAACAACTTATGTGTTATTCTGAACAACTTATATTTCACTATTAACAACTTATATTTCACGATGGACAACTTATATTTCACTATGAACAACTTATATTTCACGATGAACAACTTATATTTCACTATGAACAACTTATATTTCACTATAAACAACTTATATTTCACTATAAACAACTTATATTTCACTATAAACAACTTATGTGTTATTCTGAACAACTTATATTTCACTATTAACAACTTATATTTTATTCTGAACAACTTATATTTCACTATGAACAACTAATATTTCACTATGAACAACTAATATTTCACTATGAACAACTAATATTTCACTATGAACAACTAATATTTCACTATGAACAACTTATATATTTCACTATGAACAACTAAATATTTCACTATGAACAACTTATATTTCACTATGAACAACTAATATTTCATTATGAACAACAATTTCACTATGAACAACTAATATTTCACTATGAACAACTTATATTTCACTATGAACAACTAATATTTCACTATGAACAACTAATATTTCATTATGAACAACAATTTCACTATGAACAACTAATATTTCACAATGAACAACTAATATTTCATTATGAACAACTTATATAATTCACTATGAACAACTAATATTTCATTATGAACAACTTATATATTTCACTATGAACAACTAATATTTCATTATGAACAACTTATATATTTCACTATGAACAACTCATATTTGATTCTGAACAACCTATATTTTATTCTGAACAACATATTTCATATTCTGCTCAGCGCTACACATTTCTATTCAGTTTATAAATTATTACGACATGTCTAAATGTTAAAAGTTATCTCAATTAAAACTTTGAATTTTTGTTCGCGTTAGCATTATGTTGTTAAGAGGGGGATGGGCGTATTTATTTGCTCTTTTATATATTTTGTTAGCATGTTTTTAGTTTCCTCCCTAGACCTCCATCAAACTTAAAAACACCCCACAAGACTCTCCTTGAAGATACATTTTTACGTTTTTTGATAGTAAAACGTCCTGGCCAAAGGCCGGTTCCTCTTAAAATACAGGCTCGCTATTGCTCGCCAGGAAAATATTGACACCTAAATGACACGAAAAGTCTTAATATTGACAAAGAAATGGGGCAAAAGGTCGTAAAATCGCCAACGTAATGGGCCGAACGTCATACAATCTGAAAATTAATGGGGGCTAAGCATCAGGAAGGAGGGGGACCATAAAACCTATCCATCTCCTCTTAAGGGGGAGGTAATGGCTTATACTGGACCTCCTTCTCCCTCATGTTAAGCATATTAATTTTGATATTTTAAGACGTTCGTTCCGTTTGTTTTGCGATTTTGAGATCTTTCGCCTCATTTCTTTGTCAATATTTAGACCATTCGTGCCATTTAGGTGTCGATTGTTTCCTGGCGAGCGATAGCGACCCTGTAATTTTACAGGGAACAGGCCTTCGGCCAGGTCATTTAAACTACCAACAAATGTACAAATTATCTAGGGTGTTTTTTTTTTAGGCTAGATGGAGGTCAAGCGAAGAAACTAAAAACTATATTAATAACTAAATATATATACCAGAAAACAATCATTACCCCCTTAAGCGTGTTGAATGTTTGCTATTCTTATGTAAGCATCCCATATATAAGTATGTTATTCGGAATAATACATATCCATGGGCGATTATTAGTATTATATATTTGCGTGTAATTTGAACATATGTGCTTGTTTAGTTGAATATGTTGGCATTATTTCCGTGATATATATATTTTGTCGTTCTTCTTTTCTTAATGGATTGATTTGTAATAATTATGTGCATTGGTAACTATTCCAGCCAGTTTACATGTAGCTACTATTAGAAGCTATATATCTTTTGTTATATAATGTTTGCTAGTAATATTGTGGTTTTCGTAATATGTTTTTGTCTTGTCGAATGATAGCTACTGAAGATGGCATTTATTGCGAGACAATTTATGAATCAGTATTTATTTATATTTTTTTCCATTATTAGATTTCCTATCACTATAAACAAAAATATTCTGACCGCTTCGCTGAGAGCGTAACGTCTGTGTGATCAGTGTATCATTGTATCAACCTTTGTAACAACAATGAAAACCTTTAATAATAATAAAAGCAAATAATTATATTAAGAGGACCCACCTCGCTTTTTTTCTCTTTCTCTCCGTCTCTCTTTGAATTGTATCCATTCTGCCCCATTCAGCCTACCGTTACTGTTTTAAGACGTTTACCCCCATCCAGGTTTCAATATTTTCCTGGCGAGCGGTAGCGAGCTAGCATCTATATATTTTTGTTTCGACAGTAAGCTAAATTTGTACATTTTTCGATAGAAAAATGTCTCCGGCGAAGCTGGATTTCCCCATACAATGCTGGCTCGCTATCGCTCGCTAGGATGAAATCGACACCTGGATGGGGATAAAAGTCTTAAAACGGTTGGCTGAATGGATACAAGCCAGAGAAAGAGAAAAGGAGAGAGAAAAAAAAACAGGTGACCCCACTTAACCCCGACACGTTGCCACAGATCGCGTTAACCCCTTCTGTACCGGCGACGTCTTTATCATTTTGTTCTGGCTACTATAGTCTATTCGCTGTAAGTAGGCGAAAAATCATGGACTCGATCCAACCTCTGTAACTCAAAAACGACTAAAGTAATCGATCTAATATTTCTACCATTTGGGAAGAGTTAGTCAAGGAAGATATGTGGAAAGTTACAGCCAATTTGCTCTGGCCCTTTTTGAGTTACAGAGGATAGAGTTCATGCTTTCTCGCCTACTTACAGCAAATAGACTATAGTATACAATTTTCTTTAACAGCAATTAACAGGGTCAAACTATCTCATTCTACCCTTTGTAATATGAGATCCTTCTTAAACTGCATAATATCCTCTATTTGTAGCTATAATAAAGTGACCAATACGTTGCCCCAGCTGGTGTTAAGGTGTTGCGTGGGTAGTGTGCTATTCCTTGGTGTTAAGGGGACGTAAAGTTATTTAGTTATTTAATATTTATTTTTAACACTTACGCTGCAGGCTTATTTGCACTATTTAGGGCATATTCAGGCACTCCTGAATGATTAATCAAGCATCTGCATTAAATTAACTGTATTCTGCCGAAAACTAGGCGAAAATAGCTTCAAAATGAGACCAGAACGTGCTTCGTAGGTGGCGGGATTCACCCGCAGCGTTGCCATAGACATTCGGGAAAACTCGCTAATTATTAGCTCTCGCTCGCTCGGCAACACTGTTGTGAGACACCCGCGCGAGACACAGTCTCCCTCAGTGAGCGGCTGGCTGCTGTCAGGGTCGGAGGGAGGTCCCTCACGCTCCACGCTCCCGCCCACTGACACTCGATTTCTACGGCTTTCACAGGCTTTTAAAGCCTGGAAATTGCTGTAAATTGCCTATGCGTTCCAGAACGTCACAAGCAGGGAATGGGTTAACGGTATATGAATGTGTTTTAATTTGCTCCCTAGACCTCTATCAAGCTGAACAAAAATGATCCCGAAGATCCCTCTTCGAGATAAATTTGTACATTTTTCGGTAGATAAATTTCCTGGCCAAAGGCCGGTTCCTCCTATATTACAGGCTCACTATCGCTCACCATGAAAAAACGACACCTAAATGGCACGAAAGATCCTAAAATTTACATACATTGGGCGAAGGCCTTAACATTGCTAAATTATTGAGCCGATCGTCTTAAAATCTGAAAACTAATAGGGCTAAACATAAGGGATTAAGGTGGGGACCAGAAAAATACAACCATCCCTCCCTGAAGGTGTTGCGGTGTGGGTAGTGTGTTATTCCTCGGTGCTGAGACAACCCCCGCTCTCTCTCTCTCTAATGGATCTTGGCTTTTCACACAGGCCCTCTGGATATTTTTACCCTCATATTAATAACCGCATTATCCCTATCTCTCTGCAGACCGGAGAGGAGAGCTGGTTGGCCAAGGGAGGGAGAAGAAACGTAGAGGCGTCTGGTGAGTGTACTTTTCTTAAGTTTTAATGTTATTATTATATTAATATACAATATTATGATATTATTATTAGGAATTATCTAGAAATACCGTTTTAAGCACATTTTCAAGTTGCAAATTTTTGTGTTGCTGTTTAAGAAGATGCCCAAGCCTTTCAGGCATAAGTGAGCTTGTACACACATGTGAGGTTGAGTGGGTGGGTTCGGGTGTGGCGGGGGGGGGGGGGGGGGGGGGGAATCCGGGACCGACAAATGAGGTCTAGTTTGTAACCACATATGTAGACAATATTAATGACGTGGTGTTTCCAATATTGATAGTTGTCTACGATGACTCCTAAGAATTATATTTGGTTGACTGTCTGTATATTAATTCACTGTCTGTAGCGCGCTGATCCTGAGGGTGGATCAATGATAGCTGAACCCACGCTGATGTGCAACACTACTGTGTTGGCACTATCTATGGTGACGTCATTGGCTCAAGCCCAGTCCTGAAGTCGTTGACATGATCGTAAATGGCGCTGAAGTCGGAGGATGTGTTGGCAATGCTAACACCGGTTGTTGAGTCATCCACGTACTTCCACTGTGCATCTGTGTCTTGTATTGCATCATTGACTAACATGAGGAAACATAGGGTCCCATCTTTTGTACTTTGTGGTACAAAACAAGGCAGAGAGAGGGTGGAAGATACGGTGCCTTTTAATCGCACGGCTTCAGGTGAAGGTCAGGTGATGGTATTGAGGGATAAGCCTTTACAACGGCACCTCGAAGCTACTTTCTACTTTCCTATTTTCTGAAGAGTGTAGAGAGGGGAGAAGGGGTGTTGGAGAGAGAGGAAGCTGCTGTAGTGGCTTTGTCATGTGTGTTGTCGGCGGGCAGTTAGTAAATATGGCAGCCATGGAACCAGGTGAGCGCGTAATCCGAGCTCCGTGACCTTCCTTATAATGGTGCGGTGGTTGACCAGGTCCAAGTATAGTACTGACGTCTACGAAACTTAAGGGGGGATGGCGGGAATTTATTGGCTCATTTATGTATGTTTTTCTTCTTCAAGACAAATTTGTACATTTTTCTATAGAAAAAATTCCCGGCCAAGGGCCGGATCCTCTTAGTTTGCAGGCTCGCTTTCGCTCGCCAGGAAAAAATCGGCACTTAAAAGACACGAAAAGTCTTAATATTGGCAAAGAAATTGGGTGAAAGGTCTTAACATCGCCATACTAATGGACCGAACGTCTGAAAACTAATTATGCTAAACATAAGGAAGAAGGGGGAACAGAAACAACAACACGCTCTCCTTTAAGGCAACTGAGGTTTTCCTTGTTTCTAGGTTACGGTAGGTGAAGCTAAAAAACTGACCAGGCAATGTGTTGTGGAAGATGACTATATAGCCATTAAGGGGGTGGTACTCGCTTTTTCTGAATCCCCTTCTCTCTCATGTTTACCATATTAGTTAGGAGGTATTAAGACGTTCGTTCCGTTAGTTTGGCGATTTTGAGACCTTTCGCCTCATTTTTTTCAATATTAAGATCTTTCGTGTCCCTAGGTGTCGATTTTTTCATGGCGAGCGAAAGCGAGCCTCTAATTAAAGAAGGAATCGGCCTTCGACCGGGACATTTTTCTAACGAAAAATGTACAAATTTATCTTAAAAGGGGGTCTAGGGGGTGTTTTTCGAAGCTTGATGGAGGTCTAGCGAGGAAACTCAAAAATATATTAATAAATAAATGTATAGACCAAAAACCAAGCACTACCCCCTTAAAATATCAAAAGCTTTTGAGTATGGCACCCTTCACTAATATCCAATGTTTGTAACCGTTGGTCTACGGTAAGGGCACAGTTTATGACGGAATATATATTAATTCGGAGGTGGTGTAGACTATTATTGAAAATGTACAAATCGTCAAGTACACGAGAGTTCTTTGCCATCAATATTCTAGTAAGCAATCATATCCACTTGTATTTTGTAGGAATTAAATATGCAATTGACTACTTGCGACTTTCAGGCTATAAGGAAGTTGGAGCTGTAGACATCGATATTTAGCTGAATTACAAGCTAAAACACGGTTGTAGTAAATTTATGAATACATAAAACCCATTTCAATATATTCTTTTGCCATCAGAAACCTATATTACTATTGAATTTCTGTTTACAATCGATGTCTACAGCTCCAACTTCCTTATAGCCTGAAACTCCCAAGTGGTCAATTGACTAGCATACATTTCCAACTAGAGATGTAATGATATAATTCTCTAAGGTTGATGCGAGAACATATATAATTGCATATGGAGTAAATGCCATACAAATATTACTAGTACAGTTCACGTGAATTGCTAGTTCAGACATTTCACACATATATATTACAGTATATACTGTTACGCTGGCCAGCTTGCCAGAATGTACTCGTATTCGCTAGCGCTCGCCAGGGCAGTGAAATGGGCTATAATCATCGTAGAACGATGTTCTTTCTTTCTTAGTATTCATGTTGTCACAGACAGATCAGTATGTCTTTATTCTTGTCTGTGACACTTGGAAGTATTTTATTTCATTGATAGAGTATATTAAGATATGTAGTGTGAATTGCAAGGAGAGAGAGAGCGATGGAGGCAGCGAGGTGGTAATATGTGCGTGTGTATGTATTGTACGTGTTCATTCCTCGCTTGGGCGGTGCCACCCGCTTGTGATTGGCCGGCGGGCCTGGCGTGTCATATGACGCCTGCTCTTCATGACGTAGTGGTCTGTGATTGCGGGCCCGCTGTCTTAGCTCGGTGGGTGGGGGATCCTTCCCGCGTGTCTCCTCAGAGCTTGGTATGTTGTGCTTGGTCCTAGACGTCCCTCGCATTCTGTCCCCAATCTAACCCTCTTTACTGCTGTTCCTCTCTCTGAACTCCTTCCTTCCAATACTTCTTATCTTTATTCAATTACTCATCCCTTCTGGTTCTGCATACGACTTCCATAGTCGGCCAGTCGTATTACCAGCACCAGTTCTCACATATATGTTTTGCACTAGCTTTAGGGATTATTAGACTCATAGTCACAGGGTATCATAGTATTGAGTGCTTCTAATTATTGGATTGTTCTTTGCTACTATTTAATGCTAGACAGTGGAGGGTATCTTTGGTCGTTGTCTGAGTTATGTATATGGCAAGTCAGAGCCTGTACGACTTCGACGGAGCTAGGTAGCCTGTAACCCTTGTGCATATTTTTCCTTTGCGAGCGTAGCAGTATACAAGCGAAGGGCTTTTGCTTACTCTTGCTTGTATGCTTGCTACCTCATTTTGTTGACCTTTGTGGAGCGCCAGGGTAAGACCAGATACTTGAGATCTGGACTTACTAAGAGAGCCTCCTAGTCACTTAACATAACATAAGGGAAATCTGTTCAGGGGAGACAGTAGGCTACGAGCATGCTTGCGCTCTGCCTAGGCTCCTTGCACCTTTTATGCCGCTACTTGACTTTATTAGTAAGAAAGACAGCATTGTGTTTATTAACTTTAACTGCGTATGCTTTAGCAATTATTCACGTATCATTTTAGCCTAGGTTGATGCACGGTGCACAACCCAGTTTGGCTGTTACTTTGGATAAAGAAGTACTGTTTTTGAGTGGCGGTTATTAGTGCTGTCACAGAGTTGTTGCACTCCCTTGTTTTATATATATGTATCCTACTTGTTGGTGTATTTAAGATACACGCTTTGGTGTCCTGCCCCTGCATTATTCCTGTTCTATATTCGACGAGCATCTTAGAGTATCAGACGTTTTCAGAAGATTCCATATCTGTTTGCTGTAGGACTAGACTTCCAGTGTTTTCATAGAGCATTGAAGAGTTTAGTGTTGAGTTCAGACTCACACTAAAGTTAACGTAAGCATATACTCCTTTATTAAATCTTGTTATAGTTTATTTAAGCATTGTTATTACTTGAGAGCATTTTATTAACGTAAGTACTCCTGTTGTGAGTAGGCTTTGCCGTCACCGGAAAGCCTTTGTAGAAGTGCACTTAACCCAGTTAATTGATACCCCGTTATCCAGTAGATTAACTCTGGAGGGTGTAAGTGTTTTGTTCACCGGCTTAATAGTTCGAGGGTTTGGAATTAGCGTACCGTTGTTGCAGATATAGCCTATCTTCTAGTCCAATATTAAGTGCCCTTGTTTATTTCGTTGTGCCGGTCGTAACAAATGGCGACCTTAGTCCAGTATATAGTGAACTGAATATTGCATTTTTTTTTTTTTGGAGATCTCTTATTGCCATTTGGGGTTGAATTTATTTCTCGCAGTGTTGGCAGTGGACATTGTTTTGAGGATATATGGAACTTGTTAGAGTTTATTGGTGACCTAGTATTGCACTTAAAAACATCTTCGAATATTTTTGTGAATAAAGCTACGCGAGAGTTTGGCTACTTTTGTCTTGACTTGGGATTTTTGTTTTGTTAACTCCATCATGTCACTGGACGGGTCTGAGCATAGTGAGGGCACAGTGCGAGAGACAGGCGAGGAGGTGGAGAAGGTGGAGTTGTTAGACGGCGTTCGGGTGGTAAACGATGAAGAGGATGCTCGGAGGTTTTTTGGAGGAGCCTGTGACGGCGGACCGGGTGTCGGGACTGGACCGGTACGGACTGCAGTGTGTAGCCACGGTCTTAGGGTTTTCTGGTATTAGCGGTTTGTCAAGAAGTGAGCTGGTTACCTGTGTGCTGGGTGGGGTGCATGGGGGTTCGGGTGGAGCGGGAGCTGGGGCACCTTCGTCCCAGCCCCCATTCCACTCAACTCCTATCATGGCCCCCCCTCGGGTTCCGGAGCCGAGTACGTTCCCGCAGGCCGATGTCCGCTGGCGGTTGGGTATGCCTCTAGGTGACTCACGGGGTGGGTCCCCAATAGTAGCACCCCCTCTTCAAAGTTTGACTCCCGAGATGTTGTTTCAGCTCGAGCTCGCCAAACTTAAGCAGCAGGAGCGACAGGCTGAGCATGAGCATGAGCAGCGAAAGCATGAGCATAAGCAGCGGAAGCATGAGGCTGAGCTCAAGCAGCAGCATCATGAGGCTGAGCTCAAGCAGCGAGAGGCTGAGCTCAAGTATGAGTCTGCAAGGTATTGTGCCGATGTTGGCCTAGAGAAAACTCGTGTAGAGGTGACGAGGAACCGGCTCGGCCAGGGGTGTCGACCCCATGACCAGTCCCTGTCGCATCTACTAAAGTTGGTTCCAGTGTTTGATGAGTTAGGAGTTACAGAATTCTTTCTCCATTTTGAGAAGAAGTGCCGGGAGCACCAATGGCCCGAGGAGAAGTGGGCAGCCCTTGTTTCTTCACGATTGACGGGGAAAGCACTCAAGGCGTACGATGCTTTACCCCTAGAGACTTGTATTGACTACGTGGTGTTGAAAGAGGCTGTCCTGAGGGCGTATGAGTTGCAGCCAGAGACCTATAGGCTGAAGTTTAGGGCTGTTCGTAAGAGAAAGGAGAATACTTTCCAGGAGCACGCTAGAGAGCTGTCAGATGCGTTTGAAAATTGGTTAAGATCGGAGAAGGCAACGACTTTTGATGCAGTGAAGCAATTAGTGTTGTTAGAACAATTATTCATATGTACTGGCAGTGACTTGACTCTTAACCTGAAAGAAAAGCAACCTAAAACTCTGCAGGAGACGGCTGAGTTAGCTGACCTCAGGTTGTCATTAATTCGTGGGTGCGGGTCTGCACAGAGAACTGAGGCAGGTAACAAGGGGCGTACCACTCCACCCCCCCGAATTAAGGACACAACTAATTACCCTTTTAAGAGTACTGGTGCCAATTTTGATCCCAAGTCGAAACCCTTCTCGTTAAACAAAGGCCAGGGCCCTTCCTCACCTCAGAGGAAGTCCAAGAGCAAAGTGGAGTGTTTCAAGTGTCATGAGAAGGGGCATATTACGCGCTCATGTCCGAGCACACCGCCTACAGCAGTGGTGTCACTAGAGAGCAACATCGGTGTGTCTTTGAGGTCTTCCGCGTTTGCCCGGGGTAAAATGTCGGTTGCGAAGTCACAGTCGGTGCAGAAGCAGCAGGAGGGCTCGTCACCCGTCCGAGATGCTTTTTGCGGTCATAGGGGGCATGGCACTGTGAGGTGGGATGGTGTGGAGCATAGGCTTGAGTTGATGCATGATACGGGCGCTTCCCAGAGACTTATTAAGAACTTCACTGGCAAGCCTATTAACGCGGCTCGGGTTGTGGTGGATCAAGGCATCAATGCTACGCGGCCTTACCCGCTGGTCAGAGTGGAGCTTGAGGTGGATGGTGTGACACGGGAGTTGGATGTGGGTGTTGTGGAGAAATTGCCAGTTGAGGGGGTCGACCTCCTTCTCAGTAACGACTTTGCGGTGCCTACTTCCGAGGTTCCACCCTTAGTCGTTGCCGAGAGGGCGGCCGACACGAGTACGGAGGTGCAAGAGGGGCTCGAGAGGTGCCAGACGCAGCAAATGGCGTGCGCTGTCACCAGTTCTCAGTCCGCTCAGGTGTCACAGCCTAGTATCCAGGTTTCAGACCAGCGGAGGAAGGGTCGGAAGGAGAAAGTCGAGGCTGGTGGTCGGGTTGAGAGTTTGGACCCAGCGACACTCCTTGATGACACGGTACTTGCACCAAATTTGAGCTCCGGAGTGGCCCCAGAACCTGTCCCCCCTAGTGACATGGTAGGGCGTGATGGCACTCCACGACAGAGTAGTTCCCAGGTGCAACTAGAAGATCTTAGTCTTGAGAGTTGTGGGAACGGGGCTATTGAACTCGATGAGGACGGGGAAGCATGTCATGTGAACCTGTTGAAGGAGTTTGTGAGGCAACCACCTGAGCAGCCTACTGTCCCTGTGTTGGTCTGCAGCAGCCAAGGTGGAGAAGGAGAGGGGAGCAGTGAGGCACAGGTGGTGAAAAGTTGGGATTGTCATGTCTCGGCAGATCAGTGGGCGGGGAACACGAGTCAGGTGGCTGTGGAAGCGCTTGAACACCTGCCTGAGCAGCAGCGTGCAGCGATCCAGCACCTGCTCGGTTCATACCCCACTGTTTGTGCCGAGCACCCAGGCCTCACAACTCATGCGGTGCACGATGTTCCGCTGGCAGGTCACTTGGGTGTGAGTAAACCGTTGGCCTCGTTGTTTCACTTGTTCAAGGTGGGCGACGAGGCTTTGGCATGGTTGTCAGGTCAGGGGCGACCCATGGCTGCTAAGGGTGGTGGTCATTATCAGGCCATTAAGCAGATTGGTGAGGTTAACTATGAAGTAGATACGCCCGATCGTCGCATCGCCTCCCAATGCTGCCCTAGCAAAATGCAACAGCCCTACCATAGACCGACTGTATCTGGCTGTGGCGCTGAAGGCGGTGATGCTGCGCAGGCAGATGTAGTCGAAAGGAATGCGGGGGTGCGCATGTACGGTATCGGCGGGGAAGCATAAGCACTTATGAACTGTGGGAGTGACTGCACAGGTGGTACAGATTGTCCCTTTCATGACCTGGCTGTTTTAGGGACAGAGGTGGAGAAGGAGGGAGACTATAGTTTAGAAACTGCAGTCCCAGCTGGGTTGTGGGAGGGCACTAAGCATGTTGTTCTTCGAGATAAGTTGCAACCTCTTGTTCCTAAGCGTCAAGAGAAGTTGTTTACTAGGCTATGGCAGTACGTCCGCATGTTTGTTGATTCTCCAGGCCTGATATACGGGGTGGCACCCGACATGGAGGCTGGAGACAGTGCAAGGCTCAAATTGGCTCCCTACCATATAAATCCTGCTCGACAGCCTGTCGTGAAAGCAGAGCTGGACTACATGTTGGAAAAGGGTCTGAGGGATAAGGGATATCGTGAGTGGTCGTTGCCAGTAACTTTGCAACCTGAGTTGAGGGGCAAGATCCGTGTTTGTGTTGATTGCAAGAGTGTTGGTGCATCATCCCTGACAGATGCCTACAGTATACCTTATCCAGAGTTGACGACCCCATAGACCGCATCGGGGCTGCCTCATTTATCACTAAGGTGGAAATAGTGAAAGGTTATTGGCAGGTCCCGTTGCCGGAGAGAGCGAAAAGAAGTGCCAGTCTTGTGATGGACTGGGCAGTTTATCAGTGTCAGGTGTTGTTTTGCTGCCGGAACACAAGTTGGATGTGTGGCATGTTAAGGGCACTGATAATGTTCTGGCTGATTGTTTGTCACGGGAGGGTATGTTTTAAGGAGCACCCTCGCCGTTCAGCCAGTGTTGGTTTGAGAGTGGAGACAAATTAGGCTTGCCCCTGTAGTGCAAAGCCGCCAAAAACACTATTACAAAATATAAAAACGTCACATAAAAACTCTTTCTTTTTGATAGTATATAAGTGTAGTATGTTACAGCAAGAATCTAAGACATTCTGAGTTTTTGTCTTAGTAGGCTAGGCTTGGTGAAGCTTGCTCGTTGAGCATAATATTGTTAAGTGATGCTATTATTTTGGGGAAGTGTTGTGTAGATTTGTTTTTTTATATAATGAAGTGTTTTATGTTTGTGATTGTGCCTTGTTTTCACAACTTGGGGGAGTAGCTGGGTGATGCAGGGTTGGTGGGCATTCTGTCTGGTCAGATGTGGCGTTTACCTGAGGTTAAAACGTCCCACATCTTGGGCGGGGTGTTAGGCTGGCCAGCTTGCCAGAATGTACTCGTACTCGCTAGCGCTTGCCAGGGCAGTGAAATGGGCTATAATCATCGTAGGACAATGTTCTTTCTTTCTTAGTATTCATGTTGTCACAGACAGATCAGTGTTTGTTTTTATTCTTGTCTGTGACACTTGGAAGTATTTTATATCATTGATAGAGTATAAGATATGTAGTGTGAATTGCAAGGAGAGAGAGAGCGAAGGAGGCAGGGAGGTGGTAATATGTGCATGTGTATGTATGTGTGCATTCCACGCTTGGGCGGTGCCACCCGCTCGTGATTGGCCGGCGGGCCTGGCGTGTCATATGACGCCTGCTCTTCATGACGTAGTGGTCTGTGATTGGGGGCCGCTGTCTTAGCTTGGTGGGTGGGGGATCCTTCCCGCGTGTCTCCTCAGAGCTTGGTATGTTGTGCTTGGTCCTAGACGTCCCTTGCATTCTGTCCCCAATCTAACCCTCTTTACTGCTGTTCCTCTCTCTGAACTCCTTCCTTCCAATACTTCTTATTTTCATTCAATTACTCATCCCTTCTGGTTCTGCATACGACTTCCATAGTCGGCCAGTCGTATTACCAGCACCAGTTCTCACATATATGTTTTACACTAGCTTCAGGGATTATTAGAGTCATAGTCACATGGTATCATAGTATTGGGTGCTTCTATTTATTGGGTTGTTCTTTCCTACTATTTAATGCTAGACAGTGGAGGGTATCTTTGGTCGTTGTCTGAGTTATGTATATGGCAAGTCAGAGCCTGTACAAATTCGACGGAGCTAGGTAGCCTGTAACCCTTGTGCATATTTTTCCTTTGCGAGCGTAGCAGTATACAAGCGAAGGGCTTTTGCCTACTCTTGCTTGTATGCTTGCTACCTCATTTTGTTGACCTTTGTGGAGCGCCAGGGTAAGACCAGATACTTGAGATCTGGACTTACCAAGAGAGCCTCCTAGTCACTTAACGTAACATAAGGGAAATCTGTTCAGGGGAGACAGTAGGCTACGAGCATGCTTGCGCCCTGCCTAGGCTCCTTGTACCTTTTATGCCGCTGCTAGACTTTATTAGTAAGAAAGACAGCATTGTGTTTATTAACTTTAACTGCGTATGCTTTAGCAATTATTCACGTATTATTTTAGCCTAGGTTGATGCACGGTGCACAACCCAGTTTGGCTGTTACTTTGGTTAAGAAAGTACTGTTTTTGAGTGGCGGTTATTAGTGCTGTCACAGAGTTGTTGCACTCCCTTGTTTTATATATATGTATCCTACTTGTTGGTGTATTTAAGATACACGCTTTGGTGTCCTGCCCCTGCATTATTCCTGTTCTATATTCGACGAGCATCTTAGAGCATCAGACGTTTTCAGAAGATTCCATATCTGTTTGCTGTAGGACTAGACTTCCAGTGTTTTCATAGAGCATTGAAGAGTTTAGTGTTGAGTTCAGACTCACACTAAAGTTAACGTAAGCATATACTCCTTTATTAAATCTTGTTATAGTTTATTTAAGCATTGTTATTACTTGAGAGCATTTTATTAACGTAAGTACTCCTGTTGTGAGTAGGCTTTGCCGTCACCGGAAAGCCTTTGTAGAAGTGCACTTAACTCAGTTAATTGATACCCCGTCATCCAGTAGATTAACTCTGGAGGGTGTAAGTGTTTTGTTCACCGGCTTAACTTTATTTATGAGTTTCCTCACTAGACCTCAATCAAGCTTAAGAAAATACCCCCTAGACCCCCTTTCAAGATAAATTTGTACCTTTTTTTATAGCAAAATTTCCCGGCCGAAGGCCGGTTCCTTAACAAATTACAGGGTCGTCACAGCTCGCCAGGAAAAAGAAATCGACACCTATATGGCACGAAAGGGGTCTCAAAATCGCCAAACTAACGGAACAAACTTCTTAAAACCTCAAAATTAATATGCTAAACATGAGGGAGAAGGGGGTCCAGAAAAAGCGAGTACTACCCCCTTAAAAGGTGATCGGTAGACTACATACATCCCCCAGCGAAGGCGGAGGAATGTATTCTACCAAATGCCCTTCTAGATTATATTGCATAATTATATCATTGTCATAAAAGCTATTATCCTAACGAGTTATTAAGTATAAAGTATTAATTATTAAGTATTAACTATTTACTAGGTATTTATTAAAGTATTCATTACCAGTTGGTTTTGCAGTAATACAAACATAACAGTAACACAGCCGTATCTCGTCATTGTTGATGTGTCATAATACCCAACACCCAACACCCAAATAAAACCAGTGACTAAAAGAACATGACCCAGAGTACGTCTTTGTCTGTAATGCTTTTGTTCCCACCTCGCCTGCAGGGCTTTGTGTGTATTTTTTCATGTGTTTTGTGTATGTTAATGTGTTTGTTACGGCCTCGCCTGCCACTGTTTGTGTTTGTTAATGTGTTGATGTTGTTTTTTTCTATGTGAGTGAGGGAGACAAAAGGATGAACTGCCTGTAGCGAGTGCCTCGCCTGCATAGCTGTGTTTGTTAATGTGTTGATGTGTTTGTGTATGTTAATGTGTTTGTTCCTGCCTCGCCAGCATTACTGTGTGTGTTAATTCTTGTATGTGTTTGTGAATGTTAATGTCTTGTTCCCACCTTGCCTACAGGGCTTTGTGTGTTATTTTATGTGCTGATGTGTTTGTGTATGTTAGTGTCTTTGTTACTGCCTCACCCGCTAGTGTTTGTATGTGTGTGGTGGTATGTTGTGTGCTTGTAGCCTTGTGTCTTTGAGTGTATGTTAATGTCTTAGTTCCCACCTCGCCTGCAGGGCTTTGTGTGTGTTTGTTAATGTGTTGATGTGTTTGTGTATGTTAATGTGTTGTTCTGCCTCGCCTGCCACTTTTTGTGTTTGTTGATGTATTTTGTGTGTATGTTAATATCTTTGTTCATGATTTGTCTGCCACTGTGTATATATGTGCGTGTGTGTATGTGCGCGTGTGTGTGAGAGTGTTTGTGTGGTATATATAATATAATGTGTATGTTGTGTTTGTTAATGTTTTGTATGTTTTGAGTCTATGCTAAAGTGTTTGTCCCCACCTTTCCTGCCATTGTGTGTACGTGTGTGTGTGTATATGTGTTTGTTCTGAAAACAGCCCTGAGATGCCCGCAAGGAGGTTGGAGGGGGGGAGGGGAGGGGGGGGGGGGAGAGGGGAGGAATTCATGATCAAAGAAGGTGACGGATAACAAGAGGAGGAGAAGGACAGAAGAAGATTGGAAGAGAAAAGAAGAGGAGGAGGAGAAAGAGGACGCGATAAAGAAGGAAGAAAAGGAGTAGGAGGAGAGAGAAGAAGGAAAATTAGGACAGAAACATAGAAGAGTAGAAACAAGATTAGAACATAGAAGAGCAAATATGAGAATAGAATAGAAGGATGATTAAGACATAGAAGAGAGATGAAGGAAGATTAAGACATAGGAGACGAGAGGAGAAGGAAGCTTAAGACATAGGAGAAGAGAGAAGAGGGAAGATTAAGACAGGAGAAGAGAGAAGAAGGAATATTGGGACATAGGAGAAGGAGAGAAGAAGGAAGATTGGGACATAGGAGGAGAGAGAAGGAAGATTAAGACATAGGAGAAGGAGAGATGAAGGAAGATTGAGACATAGGAGAAGGAGAGATGAAGGAAGATTGAGACATAGGAGAAGGAGAGATGAAGGAAGATTGGGACATATGAGGAGAGAGAGAAGGAAGATTAAGACATAGGAGAAGGAGAGAAGAAGGAATATTGGGACATAGGAGAAGGAGAGAAGAAGGAAGATTGGGACATAGGAGGAGAGAGAAGGAAGATTAAGACATAGGAGAAGGAGAGATGAAGGAAGATTGAGACATAGGAGAAGGAGAGATGAAGGAAGATTGGGACATATGAGGAGAGAGAAGGAAGATTAAGACATAGGAGAAGGAGAGAAGAAGGAAGATTGGGACATAGGAGAAGGAGAGATGAAGGAAGATTGGGACATAGGAGGAGAGAGAAGGAAGATTAAGACATAGGAGAAGGAAGAAGGAAGATTGAGACATAGGAGAAGGAGAGATGAAGGAAGATTGGGACATAGGAGGAGAGAGAAGGAAGATTAAGACATAGGAGAAGGAGAGATGAAGGAAGATTGGGACATATGAGGAGAGAGAAGGAAGATTGGGACATAGGAGAAGAGAGAAGAAGGAAGATTGGGACATAGGAGGAGAGAGAGGGAAGATTAAGACATATGAGAAGGAGAGAAGAAGGAAGATTGGGACATATGAGGAGAGAGAGGGAAGATTGGGACATAGGAGGAGAGAGAGGGAAGATTAGGGCATAGGAGAAGAGAGAAGAAGGAAGATTGGGACATATGAGGAGAGAGAGGGAAGATTAGGGCATAGCAGAATGAAGAGGGAAGAATAGGACATGAGAGAGGAAGGAAGATTAGGACACGGGAGAAGAGCAAAATGCAAGTGATTTTACTTCCAGTTAGAAATCAATCCACATAACTAGAAATGCAAATTATTCAGAAGTGTTAGTCATGGAGGGCCATGAAACAAGATTGGGAAACAGAAGACGAACACAATTTAGCTGACAGCAGAGGGATGATACAGTCTATTCATATTTATTTTCATAAACTCACCAATTAATTTACAGGTAAACCTAACTAGTGAAATCAATGAAAGTAATGAATACATGTGGTACTCCAAGGACTCGAACCTAGGATACTCACACCGAAATTCCGCACACTAAGCACTAGACTATCAAGACAGTGTGAAACTAATAAAACAAAGAATGAAATACTAAAATCCGCTCAACTTTGTACATTAACAGGGAAGGTTAACTGAACAATAAAACAAATGAAATAAGGAGATTAGGCAATAGGAGAGGAACAGAATATGATGATACTGATCTTTATGTCAGCAAGAACTTAAAGGGGACCACTTCGTTATTTTTGCTCTCTTTCCCTCTCTCTCTGGTTGTATCGATTCGGCCCCATTCAGCCTACTGTTTTAAGACGTTTATCCCCATCCAGGTGTCTATTTTTTCCTGGCGAGCGGGAGCGAGCCAGTATCTTATTTAACAAAAAAAGTGACAGCAAGTTGGCTCGCTATCGCTCGCCAGGAAAAAAATGACACCTGGATGGGGATAAACATCTTAAAACAGTAGGCTGAATGGGGCCGAAAGGATACAAGCCAGACAAAAAGAGAGAAAGGGAGATAAAAACAAGCAGGTGACCCCCCTTAAGACATCTTGAATGAACTCCAAAGTATTCAAAGTGTTACAATAAACATGTAATTAACGGATAACCCTAGTGATGCAGTGATAAGATAACAAGACAGATTACACACAACTTGAGACCGTCATATTTAAGGGGAGGTAGACCGTTTTTCTGGACCCGCTTCTCCCTCATGTTTAGCCTCACTAGTTTTGAGATTATAAGACGTTCGGTCCATTAGTTTGGCGATTTTAACACCTTTCGCCCCATTTCGTTGTCAATTTTAAGAACTTTCGTGCCATTTAAGTGTCGATTATTTCCTGGCGAGCGATAGCGAGCCTGCAATTTTAAGAGGAACCGGCCTTCGGCCAGGACATTTTTCTACCGAAAAATGTACAAATTTATCTTGAAGGGGGGTCTTGGGGGTGTTTTTCTAAGCTTGATGGAGGTCTAGGGAAGAAACTAAAACACAAATATATGAATAAATTAATTAATAGACCAAACAAACTGCCAGTCTCCCCTTAAACCGATGAATGATGAAATTATGAAACCGATGAATGATGCACCTTAAGGGAGTAGCACTCGCTTTTTCTGGACCCCCTTCTCCCTCATGTTTAGCATATTTGTTTTGATGTTTTAAATCGTTCTTTCCATTACTTTGCCGATTTTTAGTTGTTTTGCCTCGTTTCTTTGTTAATTTAAAGAACTTTCGTGCCATTTAGGTGTCGAATTTTTTCCTGGCGAGCCTGTAATTTTGGATGAAATCGACCTTCGGCCGGGAAATTTTTCTACCGAAAATATGGACAAATATATCCTGAAAGGGGGTGTAGGGAGTATTTGTTTAAGCTTCATGGAGGTCTATCGAGGAAACTCAAAAATAAATTAATATATAAATATATAGGCCAAAAAACAAGCACTACCCCCCTTAATATCAAATGAAATAATTAAATCAAGATGTATTACCAAATAGTGCATGAGCAAATATGAATTGGAAGCTGAGGGATGATGGTCCTTATATCGGTGAACCTAAGTAATAATGGATCAATAGCTATTTAACCCCTTCTGTACCGGCCACGTTTTTCAATTATATACTGGCTACTGTTAGACGATTATATTCAGCTTAAATAGGGCCTCCAGCAATTATCAGACTTCAAATGATCTCTCTTAACCCTTTTTACAACCACAGACCCTTCTGAAGTTGCACAAAAACGTCAAATTATAGCTAGAATAAAATAGAAAATACGTCGTCGGTACAGAAGGGGTTAAAGCGACAAATAAATTTATAATATTTATTTTGAGAAAGTTAAAATGTAGAGTGATATATAGCAGAAGACAGGTAAGGTACACGGCGCGATTAAATATGGACGATGAAGCTGAATATATTAAGGGCGGTCACCTGCTTGTTTTTACCTTTCTCTCCTTTTCTCTCTTTCTCTGGCTTGTATCCATTCGGACCCATTCAGCCAACTGTTTTAAGACGTTTATCCCCATCCAGGTGTCGATTTCTTCCTGGCGAGCGATAGCGAGCCAGCATGGTATGGAGAAATCCGGCTTTGCCGGAGACATTTTTCTGTCGAAAAATGTAAACATCTAGCTTGCTGTCAAAACAAAAATATATATGTACTGGCTCGCTACCGCTCGCCAGGAAAATAGTAACTCCTGGATGGGGGTAAACGTCTTCAAACAGTAGGCTGAATGGGGCCGGATGGATACAAGTCAAACAGAGAGGGAGAGAAAGAGAAAAAAAGCGAGGTGGGCCCTCATAAGGAACACCCTGTTCTTAACATTAATCCTCCATTACAAACCCCAATGCACTTGAATAAATTGTGAAAGCATATGGTCCTCCCAGGATTTGAACTCGGGACACCACACCCAGAATATAAGCATCTAAACCATAACACCACCAACATAACTGTTTTATGAAAACAAAAAAAATCACTGATTAAATTGCAAGTATTATTAACTACCCTTCCTCGTTTCCCCTCTGCAATGGCGGATAAAAGAGGCGTCTGCTAAGCTGATTATTTTTTGTACATAATGGATAATTATGTATTGAAGTTACATTCTTAATAACAAACAAATATATATCACATTTCATAATTATACAGGGTTGAATCTTGCAGTTTTAGTATATATACAGTATATATATATATATATATACTGTATACCCGGTATATATATATATATATATATATATATATATATATTATAGGTTTGATTCCCAAAGGGAAGTAGAGAAAACCAAATATTTAGTAGGGCCCTGTAATCATTGACGACTTCGCCTATTAATAATAATAGTCTCCATTCAACATCCTGCGCCAGCATTTAGAATAGCCCGCTCGGAAGTATCGTGGAGTACTCATCATAAGTATTACATCTCAAGATTATACTATTTATTATGATATCAATGATCTCATATCTACCACTCATAATCCAATACATTCCTACGCAGATGACTCAACACTCCACAGTTCCTTCACATTTACCAATTCTTTCACCCAACCCGATCTTATAAATTCAAAAATAAACACTGCAATTTCTCTGAACCAGGACCTTTCTAGAATTAATGAATGGGGACAAGAGAATCTAGTTTCCTTTAATGCACAGAAAACCAAGTACATTCAATTTTCTAACCGACAGAATCTCACGGACTCCCATATATTTTTTAATGATGTAAATATTCCCACTTCCCCTAGTATTGACATTCTCGGTGTAACATTAACTACTAACTTGAGCTGGACACATTATGTTAGAAGCATTGCTAAGAATGCCTCTAAAAAACTGGGACTCCTGTACAGAGTTCGAGAATTCTTCACTGACGAGCAGTTGGCCGTAATATATAAAAGTCATGTGCGCTCTCAGATGGATTACTGTTCACCTCTGTGGGGTGGAAGTGGAGTGGTTGCATTGAGGCAGTTGGACAAAATTCAAAATAAAGCTATTAGATTAATCAATAACCCTGCAATCACACAGGACCTTCCTACATTAGCCATACGAAGAAACGTTGCATCCCTTGCATTATTCTACAGATATTTTCACAGCAATTGTTCCGAGGAACTTGCTTCAATTGTGCCGCCTCTCCACATCTTTCCCCGTACAACTAGGGCAGCTGAGAGCGCCCATGAATTTACACTTTCTCCTCCACAATGCAGAACTTCTGCTTATCAGAATTCATTTATCCCCAGAGCTACTACTCTTTGGAATTCACTTCCCTCGAATTGCTTTCCACAAACTTACAATCAACAAATGTTTAAATCCAGTTGTTACAAACATTTTATGAATGGAGGATGCCTTTAGGCACATGGACCTTTTTGTTTTATCTGTGTTTTTCCTTCCTCCGTTCATTGTCTCTTTAAAAAAAAAAAAAAAAAAAAATTATAACCATCTATCATATAATTTTAAGGTGTTTTAGTTACAGTGTCTAGATGTATATGGGGGACTGTACATTACAGAGGTCAGAAGATCATTCACCCCTATGACGTATTGTCTGGTCAGATCCTGTCACACACATTCAGCTGACATTCCCTGTACCTTCTCCAACGCCATCTTGTAACCACGGGTAGCCATCTTGTAACCGGGAGGTGAATTATAGGTGTGCTTAGAGGTGGTGAGAAGGTGAGAGATAGGGAGAGCAGGCAGATAGAATCGAACATCCAGGGTGATAACATATACCCAGAGATACCCTCTTGAGTTAGGGTTTACTCTTATATTACTTTATAGTAATTCTGTATATCTTTCAGATTGTTACTTAAATATATCAAATTGGTTTTGGATCAGAGATCTTTAATTATATTCCCTTTACCTATATCTATCAATATATAATAGGTATATGGTAATCGGTGGTGGCAGCTTTTATACCTATCTATTAAATCAATCAATCTACAAGCAGAGAACTCAGCCTCTACACTACAACTTCTACAATCATCATACAACCTACAGTAACCTATTGCTCATAGGAGACACCTTAAGTCTACCTACATCGAGTAAGAGGTTAACCCTTATCATAAATATAGGATCGTAACTCAAAACGTCCTAATACTCCTGTCTGGAGTTAACCCTATGAATACATTTGACTACACATAAAAGTATTTTGTAACATAAGTGCACGCTTAATTCCCTCATGGGGTCGTCATTTTGATTGGGTACCCTACAGAAAAAACTCTGTAAAAAATAAGAAAGAAAAAAGAACTTAATATCTGTTATTATATGACTTTCATATTCGTGGATTTCTCATACTTTGTTTCCCTAACACCAGGCCCGCTAGCGGCCATCTTCGTCCTTCATTGATATACCAAGAATAAACTATAGAAATCAGCAAAAGGGAAGTGGGATGGTTGGGAGGGCCCGAGTCGTCAATGATTACGGGGCCCTACTAACTATTAGGTTTTCTCTACTTCCCTTTGGGAATCAAACCTATAATTTAATAGGGCCCCTCTATCATTGACGACTTCGCCAGAATATCAAGACTGGAGGCGGGACATTCGTAAAATATCCTAACCTTAGGGAAGAAGAATCCGGATAACATTTTCTTAAGATTTATTGTATGCAATACACAAATATAAAAAGGTATAAAAGATTTGCTAGCAGTGCGTGGCATTAAGAAACTGCTTGCTCATGGTCAGACCGTTGCAATCGATCGTATGCATGAAAAAAGTGACACACATGTGTCCTGTAGAACGATAACTCTGCAGTAGGTATTCGTTCTGTCCTTAAATTAATTGTACAGTAATATTTGTTTACACTTTGGTAAAACAGACATAGTTCCAACTATGCGATAAATTTCTTAGAGTTTAAAAACAAGTAAACAAATACTGGACTGTAGAACCCGTCCTATCACAGCTTGTGATGTATCACAATCTCCAAGGGTACAGGGGGAATATGGACTATTCCGCACCCCCCCCCCCCTTTTCAAAACAACACAACTTATAATATAACATGACCTACTGTACCCGTTGCCGTAAAGCTACACAGGTACGCTTTGGTTTATCTAGAGCAACAGACAGGTAGTGTGTAAGGAACGTATGATTGGAAGCCCAAAGTTGGGTTTTAGCAATATCATCAATTGAAACATTTTGCAAAAATCTGAGGGACACTGCCCATTTTCTAATGTCGTGAGCCCTGCCTATCACGCCGGGATTGCTTTCCCTGATAACGTCGACAAGCAAGGAAGCTAACTTCCGTTTTGTAACACGCTTACCTGTTCGGTTAACCCATAAAGCACCTGGTTGGCGAGGTTGCGCAGCCCTCATAAACTTTGTGAGTGCTTGTACAGGACATAAAATGTGATGAATGAGGCCTCTCTTTAAGGCCGGGAAGGAAAATTCAGAAAAAACATTGTTCGATTGTTCGTTCTTAGCAATAAAGGAGGGAGATGGCGCGACTTGAACATGGTCGTGCAGTCTCGCAAACCTGAGACAGTTTGGTTCGTTGCTCATCACCGCCAGC
Source organism: Paralithodes platypus (assembly GCA_032716605.1). NCBI lineage: Eukaryota > Metazoa > Arthropoda > Malacostraca > Decapoda > Lithodidae > Paralithodes > Paralithodes platypus. Next base: position 42,771,778 of record CM064502.1, read on the forward strand.
TCAGATACCCGGTTTCCGGTGGCAAGTGCCATGAGAAACACATCTTTCTTTAAAAGTGAGTCAAAGTCTGGCGCATTATTATACTTGCGCGATTGAAGCAATTCTAAGGCTTTATCAAGGGACCAGGTGGGCATGAGCTGGCGGGGAGGTGGACGAAGCTTGAAACACGCCCTCGTAAAACCTTTCTCCTCCGCCTGCGGCATGGAAAGGCCGGTGAGATCAAGGAAGGGGGTCCTAATGGCAGATAGGTGATTTTTTAACGTTATGACAGAAAAATGCTTCTGCTCAAATAATAGATAGTCTAAGTACTTGAAGGTTAAGGCTGCCGAGGCAGTCGTTTGCCCTGACTCAACAATCCAGGTTGTAAAAGTTTTCCAATGTGATTGATATTGTCTCCTGGTAGACGGTGTGTATTGATTCATTAGCTTCTCAGTGACACTTGGCCCAAATTGATTTAACCATTTGGCATAGTAAATATCCATAAGGCAAAACTGAGCGAGGTCCGAAGGTTGCCAATCGTTTCCAAGTGGAAGACGGAGACCGGGAGGCACACCGGGGTCCTGCACCACTGTTGCAATTGGTGGTACCATACCTGGGCCGGCCAAAGCGGCGCAATCAGCGCTACCCGGCCCAGGTAATCCCTCAGTTTGTGAATGACCTTGCACATTAACACAGAGTCTGGTGGCGAAAACAGATAGACTGAGGTCCACCTGTTCCAGTCCACCAGCAATGCATCGGGTCCCCCCACCGGGGTTAACCCGTGCCGGGTCAGAAAGAGTGGAAGTCTGTGGTTCTCTGCTGACGCAAACAAGTCCACCTGTGGACGGGCCGGCTTTGCAATCTCTTGTTGAAGATAGCCTGTTTGATTGTCCATTCTACTAGAGTGCTCCGCCGGCGAGAGAGAGCGTCTGCCCAGACGTTCGCCACGCCGGGGAGGTACGTGGCATGCAGGGAAATCCCTAGCGAGTCGGCTAGGGTAAAAATTTGTTTTGAAACGTTCAACAACTCTCGTGACCTCACTGAGCCTTGCTTCTAAATGCCAAAAACTGCAGTTTGATTGTCCATTCTGAATGCTATTGATTTGTTTTTCAATGTCCTGCCGTGAGTTTGGAGGAAGAACAGGGGAATTAAAAGCTCTTGCTTGTTGATATGGGCTTGGTTGTCTGCCACCCAAATGCCCTGTCCCTGGTGGCCTATGCTTGACTGTACCCCCAACTCAGGGTCCCCGAGGCGTCCATGTCTACCCATACCGTAGGTGGGGGAGAAACACATGACATGACTGAGTAGAGGACTTCATGCTTGGTCCAGGCCGATAGTAAGGTGTGGATTAATGGAGGAATTGGCCATAATTTCTTCTCCGGCAAGAGAGGGAACACTTTGTTGCCTTCCAGGATTAATCGCCTGGCTTTCAATCGGCCCAACTTGACAGTTAATTGTACCCAGTTGAGAGAACCGATCAGGGAATCCCACGTTTTTCTGGTCGTATCCAGACTGTGGAGGAACCGGAACAGTTTCCGTCGAAATCTGCTGCGGTTGTTCGCACTCTGAGTAAGTTAGAGCGGTGGTATCCCAGACCAGCCCTATCCACTGAATCGTCCTTGAGAGGACAAGGTGCGACTTTGCCAAGTTCACCTTGAACCCTAGGGCTTGTACATGAGCTAACACTTGGTTGACATGGTCTTGACATAATTCTACAGAGTTCGCCACTACTAGCCAATCGTCCAGATACCAAAACACCTGTATGCCTCGAACTAACAGGGGTTGTTGTTGTTGTTCCCCAAGCTGCCTGGCCGAACAGCCCCAAGGCCCCGAGCAATTCCAAGGTCATAACCGAGTGCCCCCACAGAACCCTCCCCGCCGACCACAATAAAGCCTGGGTGACCGAAGCCACTCCATGGCGGGGGGGCTGAGGAGGGTGCGGAAACGCCCGGGAAACCAAAGCCCCACCCAGGGCCCTGTGCCCCTCAGCAATTATGAAGAGAAAGTTGAGGGGCAAGGGAAAAATGTGATGCTTTGGCTTCCAATCTTGGTAGATTGGGAGGTCAATCCACGGAAGAGACGCCGTCACTTGAGATCTAGAAAATATATAAGTTAAAGGAAAAGTCAGAGTAAGCTATGGGTATGGCAGAGATTGCTCAGCTCTCACTCTGATAGACCAGCCCATCACCACATGACTAGAACCCAATCCTCTCAGCATCAGCTAGGAAAGGCCCTAGAAAGCCGCCTTTGGCGGGGGATAGCTCCCCTATTTCAACCCCTTTCGGGGTTGGGCATCCGCCCACTAACAGGGGTAAAAGAGCTTGCCGGACGAGTTTGGTAAATACTCTCAGTGCTAGGTTCAACCCGAATGGCATCCTTTGAAAGACATACTGTAAGTCTCGTGCCGGATTCTCAGAGCGAGAAACTTTTGGAACCTCTTGGTTAGAGGGACATGCCAATAGGCATCCTTGAGATCGATCGAACACATCCAACCTTGGTGGCGGGAGTGCGAGTCTGAGTTGCTGTACAATCAGCATCCTGAAGGGTGAATTCTTTATAAAGGTGTTCAGGTGCGAGAGTTCTAGAACTGGTCGCATCTGCACACTGTCCCTTTTTGGCACTAAGAAGAGTTTTGACGTGAACATTGGCTGAAAGGTATTGACCTGTATAAGGACCTGTTTGGCAATCATTTCCTGTAACATGACCTCCTCCTCCTGAGACACTGGGGTATATTCTTGCGGCTGACGCAGTCGAGGCCGCCGGCGCCACCGCCAGGTGATTCCTTTGCTCACTATCTTCCTGGCCCAGGTACGTTTGGGCCAGGCTGAGCGGAATGCACAGAACGAACCCAGGTGCAGCCGGGGTTTGTCCTTCAAGGCAACTCCCCAATCTTGGGCCTTTGAGCTCGGCCCTGGGATGTGGAGAGTGTGAGTGGCTAGTTTTTTGGAGGTGGGGGTAGGTTGGCATCGGACGCTTGACTAGTTTTGGCTGGTGCAGTGCCCTGATGACCTTTAATGGGGCCTTACCCTTATACCCGTGCTGTTTACCGTGTTTGGGTTTGTACTGATTACCTCCCTGCTGAGGAGGTGGTCTGGGGTCTCGTGGTGCCTGTTTAGATTGGGGTTGGAACGGTTTGTTACCGCCCTTTGATTTATGAAAGGGTTTCTTAGGTGGGTCCTTCCTAGCTTGGGAGGTAACCTGCTTCCACCCACTTACCATATTAAAAACTAAACTCCAAGTTTCAGAGTTAAGCAGGGTGGCAGTAAGAACCGGGGAGAGAGTTACCCGGCGACCTATGTCCGCCGGCAACTTCCTCACCAGATGGACTCTCAGATCTTGGCATGCTCGAACCGCCTCCAAGATTGCAATTCTAATGTCTCCTAGGGACTGAATGGCATTTTGTAGCAAAAGTCTACGCGACAGCTCAATAGCTTTTCTAATTTGGGGGTCAGTGTTGTCCGAGATCGTGCGTGCAAGAGAGGCGGCTACTTGATGACACACCAAGTACTGAGAGAACATCCGGTAGGCTTTATTGGGTAACTTAAAATCTTGCTCCAAGTGAGCAGCCGGGGGGGGGGGGGGGGGAGGGGAGAGAAAGGTTCATCCAGGGCATGTAATGACACTTTGGGGGCCGCCAGAAATGTTAGTAAGGCTGGGGACACCCATTCTGCTTTGGATACTGGTAGGGCAAAATAAGTATGATTCTCTGGGGGAATTTGATGTGAAGATTTGGAGGTGATAGTACTGGCAAATACTTGGGCTTCTATCTCCCAATCTACCCAAGGGCCTACTCCCAGCTGCCGCATCTGCAGTACCGGAGTCTGAGCTTGGTCCAGAGCCGGAGTTGTAGCCAACTCCGGCGTAAGTGCATTTAAGGCTTTGACATCATTGATGCCATCAGTCTTCGACCAGTCAGCAAATAATCGTGCAGATGCGGCGGAAGGAACGGCCGGCGCGGCTGAATACACAAAATATGCCGGGTTAAGGGAACTTGGGACACCCTTAATCAGTACATCTAATACCCTCCCTGTCTCGTCTTTGGCCCGAAATTTACGGTTCTTATTGATCTCGATGGACCACTTGCCGGGAACTGGTGGGTCCCCTGATACCGAAGGTTGAGCTATAAGGGGATTCTCTGGTACCACAGGTACCCAAGAGCAATCAGTACCATAGAGGAGGGGCATGGGGCCCTTCTTCAGAGGCACTTTATCTAAAGGAAGAGGTTGGACCTCAGTAATAACCCTGAGGTTGGACATTGCTAGCGCCGCCGGCACTGTAGGGCCTGGGGTAGCTGCCACCAACGCGGTTGGGCAAGAAGTAGTGAATGTCGGGAGTTCTAAAAGTCTAATCACAGAAGTGCTAGGAGGTGCAGCTGAGAGAGTAACCAGAGAATCCGACGAGGCAGGGATTTGATAATGCTGTATTACTTTATGTAATAATTCATTTACCTGATCAGAAGTCATCCATTTCCTAGAGGGGTCTTTGGATGAATGTGAACTAGTCTTAGAATAATTACTAGGGAGAGACTGAGGAGCCGGGGAGATCATTCCATCCGCCGGCTCCTCACTCTGCTCCAAGATCTCTTGTGATGCTATCTCTTGTGAGTCTATCTCATTATCCGCCGGAGGGCCAAGACAAATCTGGCACTGACGATGGCAACACGTTGATGTTGCCGTCCTCATTCCGTTCTGGAATGACATTAAGAGGTGGATCTGAATGGCGCCAGTACCCCCCTGCCGCTATGAGCTGGGAGTCATGAGTCACCTGTGAGCTGAATTGGCCCCCGCCGGATAGCCCCTAAATTGGTCGGCTAGCACCCTACTCGGACCGGTCGACCTCACACCCCGTGGAACTACAGTTAATTTTGGTATGGCAAAAGTCACATTAGGAGGTACATGCACAGAATGTTCCTGACTAGGTGTAGATGCTAATAACTCAGATCCTATTTCCGACTCCCCTGAATCACGTGTGTGACGTTAACCACTCCGTTAGAACCGCATGGCTTGTCCTACGGTGACTCGCTAGGATCGCCAGGGCAGTGGATGTGGCTACAGTTGATGTATTATTGTGTGCTTTATTTCATATGAAAGCTCGTGTCATGGGCAGTCCAGAAAGGCTCTTTGTTTTCGCCCATGTCAAGGTTTTATATATTTAATTGCAAAGTATATGTTTTATCATTAAGTAGTACTGATAGGATTTGAGAGAGAGAGATAGAGAGTAGAACAGAGTGTGGGGAGGCGCGCAGTGTTTTTTGCCATGCTCGATGACGTCACGGCTGGCTGGCCTCTTGGGGATTGGTTGGAGGAGTTTTTTACCATGCTTGGTGACGTCATGGTTGGTTGGCCTCTTTGGGATTGGCTGGAGGACTTGTTACCGCTTTGCCTACGCGGTGCGAGCTAGTGCTAGTATATATACAGCTCTCTTGCTACTCTCTCCCTCAGATCTGGTTTCTAGAATGCATCCCTCTTATCCCTTTGATATCTGTCCCCCTCGCTACACCTGAGAACCTTTTCCTCTGCCTATCTCTCTCATTTCCCATATCTTTCACCACCTTTTATTAATATTATACCCCCTCTGGTTAACTCTGCATAATCAGCTTCATGCTGGCCAGTTGTATTGTGCGTTAAGGTCTTATATAACCCATGTATGTTAGTTGTTAAGATAAGTTGATCACGAAGCATTGGTTGGCATCCATATTGTTCAGTACCGCTTCCTATAATTATTAGTGTTCTGCTGGATTAGATAATGCTAGACTAGGAGTCTGATATTATAAGGTATTGTTTCCGATGGGTGCTGGCTTTAGTTAAAAGCTGCAGGACATACCTGAGAACTGGAGTTGATTGGGTAAATTCTAGTCTGTGTGCCATTGAGAGTAGAGCATGCACGAATGAGGGCTTTTTGCCTATACCATTCTGCACTGTTCTAAGCTCGGTTGTTTGTCTTTGAGGTACGCCAGGAGAACGCTTAATACTTCGGTAATAAGGTTTCTCAAGAGACCTACCCTTCACTATAACGTAATACTTGACGCACAGACTTGAGATTTGCACTAGGCTATGCGGCATGCCATGCGCACCAGTATCTCGTATCATTGACTCTAGCTAGACTTTATCAGTTATAGTAGACATTAAGTATATTAAACCAATTACTCTTATTATGCATACCCGTTTATGATTACACAAGCATTTCACAGCCTAGTTTGATGTATCGAGAGACAAACGACTTAGGCTCTTTTTGTTGATAGGAATACTGCATTGTCGTGCCGATTATTATTATTGTTGTAGCATTTAGGATATTCTTGGCTCCGACTGCATTATATATCCTGCCTTTTGTGAGCATAGCCTGCTCGAGCATTGTTCCGCTGCCTGCCTTTTTGGGTTCCATTTCCGATTCGAGCATCTTGATAGCATCTAACATTTAAAGAAGATTCCTTGTTGGTGTTGAAGGACTTTAGTGTACCTTCTTTCATGCAGGAGTGCCTGACATTTATTGATTAAAGTAACGTAAGCTGTAACTTCTCTTACCACCTTACTTTGCATACCATAACCAAGCACCTTCGGTTATAGGTAGTAATAGGCTGTTTTCACATAACATTAAGCTTAGAGTAGATGCACATTTATTGAGAGTTTGATAACCTATTATTGCATATAGAACTCTGGATAGTATTTGTGTTCTTTGTTCACTGGGAATATACATCAGAGGTTGGATCTAGCGCTTTCCGTTGTAGCATTTATGCCATTACTAGTCCAATGAATAAGAGCCCTGATATATTTAAACCTCAGTCGTAACAAATGGTGACCTTACCTAGGATTTGGTGAACCTACATTTATTAGCAGGGAACATTTGTTGTTTTGGGGAATATTTTGCGGGGATCAGCAAGAATAATTTTTTTTTTGCAACATAGTATAGCCCTTGAGTATTTCCGAGAATTTGTGTGTGTATTGAGGTATAAGAGTTTGGGGTGCTTCTTTTCTGAATATTGAGGTGGGAAATTTTTGTGAGCATCATGTCTTATACCGGATCAGAGGAGAATGGAGACACAGTACGTAATGTCGAAACTGAGGAACAGCAGTATGATGAAATGGTTAATCAGGTGAACTGTGAGGATGATGCTAGGATATTTTTGCAATGGCCTGTTACTGCCGAGCGGTTGGAGGGTATGGATCGGTACGGTCTTCAATGCCTGGCCACAGCTATCGGTCATGCGGGTACTAGCAGCATGACCAGGGATAACTTGATAACGTGTGTACTGGGCAGGGTGACTGGTGAGCGAGATGGGTTGAGTGCTCAGAGCCCTTCGGCCATGCTTCCCCTACACTCGACTCCCAGCCATCCCAGTTGTTTGCCGACCCCGAGTACGCTTCCACAGTTGGGTGGTGACTGGCAGGGTGGGTTGCCCCTGGGGGGACCACCGGTAATTTCAAACATTGTAGCACCTTCACCTCCTCAAGGGTTAACTCCAGAATTATTGTTTCAGCTCGAATTAGCTAAGATTCAACAGCAACAAAGGGCATGATTGTGAGCTTCAGCTTCAGCATCAGCAGCAAATAGAATTAGCCAAGATAGAAGAGAGACCCAAGATAGAAGAGAGAAAAACTATCAGTCAGCAGCACATAGAGCTAGCAAAAATCCAAGCTGATTTAGAGTCGACTAGGTACTGTGCCGACATGGACGTAGAGAAGTCGCGAGTAGAGACAACGTGACAGCGACTTGGGGCTGGTAACCGTGTTCATGATCAATCTCTCTCGCACTTGTTGAAACTGGTTCCGGTGTTTGATGAGAGTGGTGTAACAGAATTTTTTGCACGCTTTGAGAAGAAGTGCCAGGAACACCAGTGGCCAGAGAATAAATGGGCAGCACTTGTATCCTCTAGATTAATAGGCAAGGGTCTTAAAGCCTACGATGCGTTACCTTTGGAGTCCTGTATTGTGTATGAGGATCTCAAGGAAGCTGTCCTGAGGGCTTACGAACTGCAACCAGAAACGTACCGTTTGAAGTTCCGGGGTGTAACTAAGGGAAGAGATAGCACCTTTTTGGAACACGCCCGGGACTTGTCCGATGCTATGGGGAACTGGCTCCGATCTGAGAAGGTAACAACATTTGATGGAATTAAGCAGTTAATGATGTTGGAGCAGTTCTTTAAGAGCACGGGCGGTGATCTAACTTTGAATGATCGACAGCTGTCGTTGATTTGGGGTTGCGGGTCCTCACAGAAGTACGATGTAAGTGCTAAGGACCGATATCCTCCCCCTCCCCGTAGCAATGACACATTTACACAAAAGAGCCATGAAACTAAAACTGAATCCAAACCTTACACCACACCGTATAAGAAAAGTCAGGGGCCTTTTACATCACAGTATAAGCCGAAACCGAAATTTATGTGTTTTAGTTGCCACCAGGAGGGTCATAAAGCAAATGAGTGCCCTAGTCGACCTCCTCCGGCAGCCGTGTCTTTTGCTCACGGCATTGGAGTGTTCAAGAGGACATCGGAGTTTGTTAGAGGCAATTCTTCCGAGGTAAATACACTGCCAGTGCAGAAGGATCCGGAAAGCTTATTCCCTGTCCGTGATGCCTTTAGTGACCACAGGGGACTCGGTTGTGTGGAGTGGGGGGGTAGAAGACATGAGGTGAGAATTTTGCGTGACACTGGGGCATCGCAAACATTGTTGAGGAATTTCACTGGTAAACCTGTAAATACGGCGCGGGTGGTTGTGGTTCAGGGGGTTAATGCAACAAGGTCATACCCGCTTGTAAGAATGAAGATGGAAGTTGATGGTGTGACTCGTGACCTGGATGTAGGAATTGTGGAGAAGTTACCTGTTGGGGGCGTCGACCTCCTTCTCAGCAACAACTTTGCGGGGCCTACTTCTGAGGGTCCACCCTTGGTCGTTGCCGAGAAGCCGGCCGACGTGAGTAGGGATGAGCAGGAGTGGGTTGAGAAGTGTCAGGTGCAACCTATGGCGTGTGTTGTCACCAGATCTCTTGCATCCAGGGAGTCACATTCTGGTCAACAGTCTTTAGACAAGAGGAGGAAAGGTACCGAGAAGGGGTTGAAAGTTGATGCGGTTGAGAGTTTAGTATCAACGGACATTCTCGGGGACTCATTATTAGGACCAATTTTCGAGTCTGGAGAAGACCCATTAACTGTTACTAAGAAGGCAGAGGATGAGCTTAAAAAGACGAAGAGACAGCAACGATACACAGAGAGAGAGCAACGGGAGGCTAAATTCAATGTAGGAGGGGGGCATGAGTTGTTTCGCAAACACTTAGATAAGCTTGCTCCTTCGGACATTCGTAAACTGCAATTAGAAGACCCGGAGGTTCTTGAATGTGGTACCGGTGCTGTCGAGTTGGAGGAGGACAGTGATGCACAGTCGGGAGATTTTTTTTTCATAGATGGCACATTGTACCGGCGATTCCAAGATCCGCAGAGGAATTGGGAGGGGGGGTCAGGAGAGGTAGACCAGCTGGTCATGCCGAGGGTTTGCAGGGAAAGCTTACTTAGGTTGGCTCATGATGTACCACTGGCGGGACATCTGGGTGTCCGTAAGACGGTTGCAGCCTTAGGAAAATTATTTTGGTGGCCTGGTCTGAGAGCACAGGTTGTGTCATGGGTGGCAATGTGTGATGTGTGTCAGAAGGTTGGTAAACCAAATCAGAGCATTCCTAAGGCGCCGTTACACCCCATTCCTGTCAGTGGGCCTCCCTTTAGTAAGGTTATAGTTGATATGGTTGGCCCCCTTCCCCCTACAAGTGCCGGAAACAAGTGTCCCCTGACCATCATGGAGGTAGCAACAAGGTACCCTGATGCGTACCCTATGAGAAATGGGTCAGCGAAGACGGTGGTCCGAAACTTGCTAGTGTATTTTCCCGGTATTGTTACCCGCAGGGGATTCAGTCAGACCAAGGATCCAACTTCACTTCTAACCTCTTTGTTCAAGCAATGCAGCAGCATGGGATTGTTACGGTTGTGTCATCTGCGTATCATCCGGAGAGCCAGGGTGTGTTAGAGTGATGGCACTCAGCCTTGAAATCTGTGCTTCGTTGTTGTTGCTTTGAGAATGGGAAAGGTTGGGGTCTTGGCCTGCCATATGTTTCATTTGTTGCACGGGAGGTACCTGGGGAAAGTTTGGGATTCAGCCCTAATGAGCTCGTCTTTGGACACCATGTCAGAGGGCCTCTCCATATGGTTAAAGAAATATGGGAGGGCGCAGAAAAACCTTGTTCTATGCTCAAGTATGTCCTCGACAGTCGAGAACGGATGTTGCGCAGTCTGGAGTTGGCTGGCCGTAATTTGACTAGCTCTCAGGCCCTCATGAAGGACAGGTACGACCTCAAGGTTATCCTCAGGGAGTTTCACGAGGGTTAGGAGGTGTTGATTCTACTGCCCCTTGTAGGTCACCCCTTATCCGCGAAGTACACTGGTCCTTGTGGGGTGGTTGAGAAGCTATTGGACCTGGATTACTTGGTAGCAACTCCAGACAGACGTAAGCGCAATCAGTTATGTCACATTAATCTCATGAAGGAGTATGTGAGGCACCCCCCTGAGCCTCTCACTGTACCTGTGATGACGTTTAGCAGTCAAGGTGGAGAAGGAGAATGGGACAGTCAAGCTCAGGTGGAGGATAACTGGAAGGATAAGAAATTCAAATGGGCGCCTGAGTGTGAGAAGGCGTTTAGAGTAGTAAAACACCTGTTGTGCACTCACCCGATCCTCAGGGCCCCTGACTTTAGCCTACCTTTCCAACTAGCAACGGATGCTAGTGGTGTGGGGGCTGTTGCCGTCCTTATGAAAAAAGACGATGATGGGCTGGAACATCCTGTTAGTTTCTGCTCGGAGAAGTTCAATTCAGCCCAAAAGAACTACTCTGTTGTCGAGAAGGAGCTGCTGGCAATTGTACTTGCACTGAGGCATTTCGAGGTCTATGTTCCAGCCTATGGTCCGGTCGTTGTAGTTTACACAGATCATCACCCTCTTAAGTTCTTGGACCAGTTTCACAATCGGAATATGAGGCTGACCAGGTGGTCGCTAATGTTACAGGAATATAACCTGGACATACGCCAAATTTCCGGTTGTGACAATGTGGTTGCAGATTGTCTTTCAAGGGTATATGATCCTGGGTAGATTGACAAAAGGGTAGCCTCCTGCTTTAGTTTGAATAGTATTTTGCGCTTGGTGCTTGTTGGCTCGCGGTTGTAGCCCAGCGTATTGGGTCGTAAAGTAGGAGTTAAGCGTTTGGTATAGAAGAAAAAACTAGGCTTGCCCCTATAGTGCAGCCGAAATAAACAAATTAAAAACATAAAAAAATCAAATAAAAACTCTTTCTTTGATAGTTGAATTTTTTCAGTATGTTATAGCAGTGATTCTGAGTTGCACTCCTCTCAGAATGCTAGAGAAGCTCGCTCTTGAGGAGCATAACTACATATGATTTAACCTATTGTGTTGGGGAGGGTTATAATTTTGTAAAATGTTTTGTTGAGAACTCTGCCAGATATTTTACTGCCGCTGGGTGATTGGGAGTAGAGATGTAGCATGGGTTCTAACCATCAGATTTGTTTGAGGTTTGGGCCTCTGAGAAAAATCTTGGGGGGGGTGTGACGTTAACCACTCCGTTAGAACCGCATGGCTTGTCCTACGGTGACTCGCTAGGATCGCCAGGGCAGTGGATGTGGCTACAGTTGATGTATTATTGTGTGCTTTATTTCATATGAAAGCTTGTGTCATGGGCAGTCCAGAAAGGCTCTTTGTTTTCGCCCATGTCAAGGCTTTATATATTTAATTGCAAAGTATATGTTTTATCATTAAGTAGTAATGATAGGATTTGAGAGAGAGAGAGAGAGAGTAGAACGGAGTGTGGGGAGGTGCGCAGTGTTTTTTGCCATGCTTGATGACGTCACGTCTGGCTGGCCTCTTGGGGATTGGTTGGAAGAGTTTTTTACCATGCTTGGTGACGTCATGGTTGGTTGGCCTCTTTGGGATTGGCTGGAGGACTTGTTACCGCTTTGCCTACGCGGTGCGAGCTAGTGCTAGTATATATACAGCTCTCTTGCTACTCTCTCCCTCAGATCTGGTTTCTAGAACGCATCCCTCTTATCCCTTTGATATCTGTCCCCCTCTCTACACCTGAGAACCTTTTCCTCTGCCTATTCTATCATTTCCCATATCTTTCACCACCTTTTATTAATATTATACCCCCTCTGGTTAACTCTGCATAATCAGCTTCATGCTGGCCAGTTGTATTGTGCGTTAAGGTCTTATATAACCCATGAATGCTAGTTGTTAAGATAAGTCGATCACGAAGCATTGGTTGGCATCCATATTGTTCAGTACCGCTTCCTATAATTATTAGTGTTCTGCTGGATTAGATAATGCTAGACTAGGAGTCTGATATTATAAGGTATTGTTTCCGATGGGTGCTGGCTTTAGTTAAAAGCTGCACGACATACCTGAGAACTGGAGTTGATTGGGTAAATTCTAGTCTGTGTGCCATTGAGAGTAGAGCATGCACGAATGAGGGCTTTTTGCCTATACCATTCTGCACTGTTCTAAGCTCGGTTGTTTGTCTTTGAGGTACGCCAGGAGAACGCTTAATACTTCGGTAATAAGGTTTCTCAAGAGACCTACCCTTTACTATAACGTAATACTTGACGCACAGACTTGAGATTTGCACTAGGCTATGCGGCATGCCATGCGCACCAGTATCTCGTATCATTGACTCTAGCTAGACTTTATCAGTTATAGTAGACATTAAGTATATTAAACCAATTACTCTTATTATGCATACCCGTTTATGATTACACAAGCATTTCGCAGCCTAGTTTGATGTATTGAGACACAAACGACTCAGGCTCTTTTTGTTGATAGGAATACTGCATTGTTGTGGCGATTATTTTTATTGTTGTAGCGTTTAGGATATTCTTGGCTCCGACTGCATTATATATCCTGCCTTTTGTGAGCATAGCCTGCTCGAGCATTGTTCCGCTGCCTTCCTTTTTGGGTTCCATTTCCGATTCGAGCATATTGATAGCATCTAACATTTAAAGAAGATTCCTTGTTGGTGTTGAAGGACTTTAGTGTACTTTCTTTCATGCAGGAGTGCCTGACATTTATTGATTAAAGTAACGTAAGCTGTAACTTCTCTTACCACCTTACTTTGCATACCATAACCAAGCACCTTCGGTTATAGGTAGTAATAGGCTGTTTTCACATAACATTAAGCCTAGAGTAGACGCACATTTATTGAGAGTTTGATAACCTATTATTGCATATAGAACTCTGGAGAGTATTTGTGTTCTTTGTTCACTGGGAATATACATCAGAGGTTGGATCTAGCGCTTTCCGTTGTAGCATTTATGCCATTACTAGTCCAATGAATAAGAGCCCTGATATATTTAAACCTCAGTCGTAACACGTGTATGGGTGTCAGAGGGAGGTGTGGGAGGGGGCGGCTGAGGAGTCTCTCCCTGGCTGCTCGATGTGTCATACTCTTCTCTCCGGCGCTTGTGAGACCGGGAGGAGTCCGAGGTGGAGTGGTGAGAGTGTTTCCGGGGAGAATTCGACCTGGACCTCGACTTCCGCTGCGTGGCACGGTCAGAGGAGGGGACCTCAGAGATGTCGCTCTCACTACTACTACTGATAACCTTCTTGCTGATGGCTTTAGCTTTGGCTTTGGCCTTGGGTCTGACCGATTTGGAGGATCCGGGTTTTACTAAAGGTGACTTGATAATTAGCTTTTCCCACAGGACTTGGTCGTCACATTGGAGTGCCTTATGGGCTATGTCCTTAGCATAAGAATTGAACGCCGCTTTAATCTCATGCAAGGCAACTAAACATGACAGGTCTTTCTTCGCCAGCAAGGCGGATTTTAATTCAGCGCAGATGGCGCACCTTTTAGACAACCACTCGCCTCGGGAGCGATCTAAACACTTAACACATTTAATGCAAAGAGTATGAGCAAAAACGGGTAAAAGGGAACAAGTGGGCGTAGCGCAAAGTTCAAACCTAGGCATGGTGCCGTAATTGAGAGGGTCCCCCCCTCCGCCGGGATTAGATGTCCAACTCCGCCGGAGAAGTAGTCTGGGGCCTGGAAAGAACATTTCCAGGAATCAATGCTCATAAGGATAACCTGCGAGGTATTAAACATCCTAACCCAAATCCGCCGGAAATTTAGCGAGTGTGCATCACCTTGCTAACCTTCTGCCGGATTTGTCTAGCTGACTTTCAATAAATTACCTGGGACAAGAGCCAAAGGTCCCATGACCTTTTAAGTTGTGATCATACTGAATAAGTTTGCAAAACTAATCTTATCACTTCGTGTACACTTGACTGGTGGTGCCGCAGGCGATGAAGTCTTAACCTGTCACTAGGCCAGTCAGGGCGAGCTAACTCGGCGGGCCGAGTTTGTAGCCCTGCTAGGAATGCAATTCCGCCGGGAGAGTGTGGTTCAGCCAAACCACATCGGGATCTTTTGAATGTTCCTACCCGTCAGAGACGGATAATCTGGACCCACCACACGGGGCCGCCGGAACAGACAAAAACTGCCAGGAAACGGGGTTGGCACAGCCCCTTTCCCGCAGTCCGACACATATATATAATATACATAATGACATATAGGGACGTCTCCCCTACCCCCAAAGGAACATGAACCAAATGAACCAAAAAAGGAGGTATACATAGGCAAAAATTACAACAGAAAAATTTAGAAACCTAAATTACTTGAAGCCTACGCCGGAGAACCCTAACTAGGCCGACCACGTGGACCGAAGAACATCCCAGCAGACGACGCTTCGGCACCCAGCAGCCGCACCATGAATAGGGAGGCCCACCCAAGGGGCCTAAGCAAAACACGAACCCTGGAAGGTGGAGCACCACGTGCAGACACCCTTAAACCAGAGCTTTTGCTGATATCTAAAGACAATGGCATGTACTGTCCTCAATATTGACAGTCTGTATCATGCCTAGTTGAGTGGTCGCCTTCTAGCTAAGTAAATACAACAGCTAAGGCGTTAACAAAAACAACACACGCGGTACACCCATCCGGGACTCGTAGACACCTGTGACAATGGTACCCTATTTTAACACACACTTCCTGCGGACCGACCAATCTGGCAGCCGTGCTAGCTAATGTAAACCTTGTTACTACAACACAGATGTATACAAATGAGTAAGGACTCACTAGAAGCTCTGCGAACGTCGAATGAAGCGGACACGGCGCGAGCCCTGTTGTCGGGAGGGACGCGGAAGTAGGAAGGACGAAGATGGCCGCTAGAGGGCCTGGTGTCGGGGAAACAAAGCATGAGAAATCCACGAATATGAAAGTCATATGATAACAGATATTAAGTTATTTTTTATTTTTTATCTTTTACAGATTTTTTTCTGTAGGGTACCCAATCAAAATGACGATCCCATGAGGGAATTAAGCGTGCACTTATGATGAGTACTCCATGATACTTCCACGCGGGCTATTCAAAATGCTGGTGCAGGATGTTGAATGGAGACTACTATTATTAATAGGCGAAGTCGTCAATGATGGAGGGGCCCTATTAAATATATATATTATAGGTTTGAGTCCCGGAAGGAAGAATGAAAACCAAATATTTAGTAGTGGCCCCGAAATCATTGACGATATGCCTATTAGTATAATAGCCTCCTTTCAAGCGCCCGCGGGCATCCAGTTTGAAACTCCCGCCGCGGGGAAACGGAGTACTACACATCATAAGTGTAATGCAACTTCTCTTATGGAATCTTCTTTTGATTACGAAAAAACGTTGTAAAAAATTAAAGAGAAAAAATAAACTCAAAACTTGTTTTGCTATAGCTTTCCATTTCGTAGATTCCTTGTGCGTGGCTTTTCGCCCTGACTGTGGCAACCGAGACGCCATATTCCTTCTTCACTGATATATTAGGACTTAACTCAAGACATCAATCGAATGGGAAGGGGATGGAAGGGAGGGCCCTACATCGTCAATGATTTCGGGGCCACTACTAAATATTAGGTATTCATTCTTCCCTCCGGGACTCAAACCTATAATTTATTAGTGGCCCCTCAATCATTGACGATGTGCCTGATATCTCAAGACTGGAGGGGGACATTCGTAATAAATCAAACCACTAATAATACCATAGGTAGAGACAAAAAATCGCACAGCAAATTTGAGTTCTTTATTGTTTACATACAATATATACAAAATTTAAAAGGATAGAAAGCAGTGCGTTACTTCGAAGAAGATCTGCTTTAAACATATGATAAGATTCTCATCTCGAGATTCATAAACTTGTTGTCAGGGAACAAAATATATTCCTGATCAACATATCTTTTGTCCTTAAACTTATTTGTACATGTTATATAATTTGTACATTTTGACTATATAGTTGCAACTATTATAGGTATCTTTTGTATAGAAAAATATTTTAGAGCTGTAAAACCAGCTCAACTTATACAGTATCACAGCTCGTGAACTTATCACATCATCCGGCGGAGGGATTCTCGGGGTCTTGGGGCTTACCTGCACCCCCCCCCCCTTTTCTTTATGCTTAACCATAACAATAATAGCACAATGACTGATGAGACCCTCTGTCGTAAGGCTACACAGGCTAGCTTTGGTTTATCCAGGGCCACCGACAGGTATCGCGTCAGGAATGTATGATTTGAAGCCCACAAATTAGTGTTAGCTATGTCATCAATCGAATAATTTTGTAAGAATCTAAGAGAGACAGCCCACTTTCTAATGTCATGGGCTCTGCCCACTATGCCGGGATTACTTTCCCTAATAACTTCTACGAGTAAGGAGGCCAATCTTCTTGTGACGCGAGTACATGTGTTGTTGATCCATAAGGCTCCTGGTTGTTGAGGTTTTGCTACCCTCATAATCTTTATTAAAGCCTGCACCGGGCACAAAATGTGATGCGTGTGTCCACGTTTAAGTGCCGGTACCGAAAATTCTGAGAATACATGATCAGTGTTCGTTCTTAGCTACGAACGTGGGAGACGGAGCGATCCGCAAAATGTTCGTTCAATCTCCCAAACCTGAGGCAATGAGGTTCGTTGCTCATCGCCGCCAGCTCAGAAACCCTGTTTCCTGTCGCTAAAGCCATAAGGAACACAGCCTTCTTTAGTAATGAATCAAAGTCCGGCGCATTATTATATTTGCGCGAATGAAGTAAGGATAAAGCTTTGTCCAGCGACCAGGTAGGCCGTGGTGGTGGGCGTAGTATGAAACATGCTCTCATAAACCCTTTCTCCTCCTCCTGTGGTATGGGTAGACCGGTAAGGTCTTAAAAGGGGTGTCTATTGGCAGATAAGTGATTCTTTAGTGTGACTACAGAAAGACGCTTTTGGTCAAACAAATAGTCTAAATATTTTAAGACCAAAGCAACTGATGAGTCTGTTTGCGCCGTCTCTACTATCCAGGTAATGAGATTGATATTGTCGCCTGGTAGACATAGTATATTGATTAAGAAATGTATTTGTCACACTCTCTCGGTACTGAGTTAACCATTTGGCATTTTGAATGTCCATAAGGCAAAAGTCAGCGAGGTCTCTAGGTTGCCAATTGTCTGCAAGTGGAATTATGAGACCGGGAGTGACACCGGGTTCTCGCACCATGTTTTCAACTGGTGGTACCACACCTGGGCCGGCCAAAGTGGCACGATCATCGAGACTATGCCCCGGTAACCCCGTAGTTTGTGAACTACTTGACACATGAGTGAAGCATCTGGAGGCGGAAAAAGATATATTGAGTTCCATTTGTTCCAGTCCTCCGACAATGCGTTTGCGCTCCCCATCACAGTTCTTTCCCGGCGGGTTAGGTAGAGAGGGAGTCTGTGGTTTCCTTCAGACGCAAATAGGTCCACTTGTGGACGGGATGGTTCTGCAATCATCTTGTTGAAGATGTTTTGCTTGAGCGCCCATTCTACTACTGTGCTCTGTCTCCGGGATAGGATGTCTGCCCAGTTGTTCGCTATGCCTTGGAGGTAAGATGCATGAAGATGGATGCTCAAAGTGGACTGCATTCAGGTTGTCTATCCGAAAGGCTATTGATTTTCCCTGTAAAGAAGAGCCGTGATTTTGGAGGAAAAAGAAAGGGACTAGAAGTTCTTGTTTGTTGATATGAAAGTTCTCGTCTTTGGACCACAGGCCCTGACCTTGGTGGCCTAGATTCGACTGATATCCCCAGCCTATTGTCCGAGAAGCATCCGTGTCTACCCATACCGTAGGTGGGGGAGAAACCCACGTCATTATTGAGTGCAATGTTTCTTTCCTTGCCCAGACCGACAGTAAGCTGTGAATTAACGGAGGAATAGGCCATAATTTTCCCTCCGGTAGGAGTGGGAAACATTTGTTGCCTTCCATGATTAATCTCTTTACTTTCAACCGGCCCAACTTTACAGTTAGTTGAATCTAGTTGAGAGAACCGACCAGGAACTCCCACGTCTTCCTCGTCGTGTTCAGACTGTGGAGAAACGTGAACAATTTCCTGCGAAATCTGTCTCGGTTGTCCACACTCTGACTGAGAGTAAGTTTGGCTGTGTCCCATACCAGCCCTATCCACTGAATTACCTGTGTGGGAACAAGGTTCGACTTTACGAGGTTGACGTTGAACCCTAAGGTTTGTACATGATTAATTTTTTAAACCTCCTGTTTATAATGACATACCAATAAGAGTCGGTCAGGTCTAGTGAACACATTCAGCCTAGCGGCGGGAGGGTGAGCCTGATTTGATTCACTGTGAGCATCCTGAAGACTGAATTGTGAATGTAAGTGTTCAGACACGAGAGATCTACTACTGGTCGCATCTGCACACTGTCCCGCTTTGGCACAAGAAATAGTCTGGACATGAATACTCGGCAAGTTGAGTCTACTGGAACAATTACATGTTTGGTGATCATTTCCTGGACTAGTGACTCCACCTCTAAAGAAACGTGGTTGTCTTCTAGAGCTTGACGTAAACGAGGTCGCTGGAGCCACCGCCAGGTGATTCCCTTGCGTGTCACTGTCCGTACCCATGTTCGCCGGGGCCAGGCCTTGTGACACGCTTGAAACAACCCAGTCACTAGACTGGGGTTTTCCGGCAGAACTACACTCGAATCCAACTCGCCTGCGGTAGGCCCCAGGAGAGAGAGAGTTTGACTGACTAGTTTTTTGTTGGTGCTGGGGTAGAGGTAGACGGCTGGCTAGGTTTGGCAGATGTCGTCCCTTGGATTTGGTTTATATTGTGACTTATTCTTGTTCCACTTACCTTGAGGTTTGCCTTGTTTCTGCTTTTGCTGAGTACCTCCCTGCTGTTGGGAAGACCGGGAGTTCTGAAAGGACTGCTTAGCAATATTAGCAATATCCAGTCTTTTGTTTGGAGTATGGTTTCTTGAATTAGTCCTTCTTAAGCTGGGAGGTACTCTGCGTCAAGCTGCCTACCAAATTATAAACTTCTCTCCATGTATCTAAATTTAAGAGAGAGGCAGTTAAGACAGGGGAAAGAGTCACCCGGCGACCAATGTCATCCGGTAATTTCTTAACCATAAACACCCTTAAGTCCTGGCATGCTCGAACGGCCTCTAGTAGGGCTATTCTGATGTTGCCGAGAGAATGGATTGAATTTTGTAAGAGCAGCCACTGTGACAACTCTGTGGCCTGCCTTACATTTTGATTTTCAATAGCTGAGATAGTCCGTGTGAGAGACTGGGCTACCTGGCGACTTACCAGGTATTGGGAAAAAAGTCTATAGGCTTTGTTTCTTAATTTAAAATCTCTATCCAAGTGAGCACGGGGAGGAGTAGAGAAAGGTTCCTTTAATTCATATAGAGCAAGTTTGGGGCCGAAAGAAAATAAAAAAGAGCTTGTGACACCCCTCCCGCCTTATTTATGGGGAGTGAGAACCAAGAGTGGGTTTCCTTAGGAATTTGGTGGGAGGATTTAGTCGTAATGGTAGCTGCAAACTGTTGCGCCTCAGCTTCCCAGTTCCCCCACGGACCCACTCCTACCTGCCCCACCTGCAAGACTGGACTGTGTGTTTGGTCTAGCGCCGGGATTGTATCCAATTCCGGCGTCAATGCGTTCAGAGCTTTTATATCGTTAACGCCGTCAGATTTTGTCCAGTCAGCAAAAAGTCTTGCAGATGAAGCAGGAGGCAGAGCCGGAGTTGATGAATACACAAAGAAATCAGGATTATAAACATTGGGTATAGCCTTAATTATAACATCCAACAACCTTCCTTGCGTATCCTTAGCCCTCAGTTTCTTGCTTTTACTAACCTCTATGGTCCAATCACTCGGGACCGGAATCTCCCCCGACATTTTCGTCTGTGCCATGTGAACGTTCTTGGCAATAGCCGGAACCCGTGAACAGTCAGGCCTGTATAGAAGTGGCATAGGGCCTTTTCTATGTGGGATTTTGTCGAGGGGAGGAGGGGTAATATCCGTGATATTTCAGACATTTGTGGTTGTTAAGGCGGCGGACATTGTTGTGTCACTTGCCGTGGTGGTCGTTTTATTGACGTTAAGAGGGGGCATGGCAGTACTGGGAGGTTCAACTCCGGTAAGTTGTAAGGGTCTTACTGTCGATTCAATCGCTGGAGCTATCGGCACCTGAGTGGGAGGGACCTGAGAACTAGGGATATGATATTGTCTCATTACTTTATGCAAGATATCGTTAAGGTCATCTGTAGTCACATATTTAATCTGAGATCCCGGGAAGACTCTGAGCCCGCCTCAGAGCCTTCCTCATTCACTGGTTGTCCTGAGGATATTTCACGTTCCTCTGACTCCTCCGGCATTTCCACAACCTCCGGCGTTTTCTGCCTTTGTTCTATTACCGGCTCATTTTCTATTACTGGCTCATTTTCTATTACCGGCTCATTCAAAGGCCACACTAAGTCAGGGACTGACGAGGGAATATTGTCACTACTCTGCTGGCTGTCTTGGCCCTGAAACATAGACTGTGCTAGTGATGGCTCTGATTATCTCCAAAAAACCCTGTTAAACACGGCGGGTGGTTGGGAGTCCGGTATAATACTAGCCTGAGAATTATCATAATGCTGTACGGTACATGGTGTATAACCCCTATATTGTTCCGCCAGCACCCGTTGTGACACTATCGGTGGTCCCGTACATGGAGCGGTAAGACTTACCTTAGGTATAGCAAAGATAGTATTCTGTGGTTCACTAATAGTTTCTTTAAGCCTTTCCCTGGGATTTGACTCAGTCTCCTCCGTTCCCACCTCCGAGTTGCCTGATTGGACAAACACGGAGGCAGATGCGGAGGAAAGTGGCCGTGGAGCCGGCGTAGGCTGGCGCCTCGACAGCGTCTCATCCTTGCGGGAACTTTTATGTCCACTCACTGATTTCGGGGTCGATGTCACAGAGTCTTCCCGCCTTCTCTTACTAGACTTCGCCGTTGATTCTACTGAAGATTGGCGGTCTTGTCTACGAGGCGACCTAGACCTGGACCTAGACTTGGTCCTCGGCGAAAGGGATCGTCCTCATTTGCGGCGTTCGGGGGGGATTGCCTCGTCGCTGTCGCTACTCTCGCTACTTCTAACTAATTTCTTAGACAAAGCTTTAGTTTTAGTTTTCGATTTGGGAGTTGATATAGCCGACGTTGCTTTTGACACTGAAGATTTAATCACTAGGTGGTCCCACAGTGCTTCGTCATCACACATTAATGCCTTATGGGCCACATCTTTCGCATAGACATTAAAGATAGTCTTAATCTCTTGAAGGGCTACAAGGCACGAATGATCTCTCTTCTCAAACACGTTTGACCGAAGTTCTGAGCAAACGGCGCACTTCTTCGATATCCAAAGTCCCCTAGATCTGTCGAGGCACTTTACACATCTGACGCAATGTTTATGAGCAAAAACCGGGAGAAGAGAGCAGTTAGTTGTAGCGCACAGAGTAAACAGAGGCATGATGGAGCGAGAAAAAAACCCCGCCGTGATCGGCTCCCTCACCTGCTGCCTGTGCTGCTACTGGAGTGATGAAATCTGGAAATAGAAAATTTCCATGAATCAATGCTCATAAGGATAACCAGAGAGGTGTTAATACATCCTATCCTTCCAGTCCGCCGGAAAATTAGCTATAGCGCACTGCTATTCTAACCTTCCGCTGGACTCGTTCTAGGAAAACTTAATTTCCTATTGAACTGCTTACCTGTGATAAAGTGCCACTGGCCCAATTAATCCGTAGTAACTATCTATTGACTATGGTCTAGATAGAAATAACCCCTAGACTGTTGCACCGGACGAGGAAAGTCTTGCCGTGCTAGGCTATTGGTTTGCGCGAGTTCGCTCGGCGGGCCGAGATTGCTCCCTTAGGAATTTTGCATTTCCACTGGGAGGTTCGTGGTACTGCACACCACGCCGGGATATTTTGGCTCAATCCTTTCGCCTATGAGGCGAGGGTAGGCGTCAGTACGTAGAAAGATAGCCGGAAGGTCACGAGCCAACATTTTGGGAGGGCCGACTTATTTGTGAAAGTCAAACACCCCCACACCACCATCAGGACGTCTCCTGACTCCCTGTTTACATGTTAAATATATGGACATATAAACGAGGGAAATAACTTAGAGTTATCATAGTATAATAATAAAATTTATTAATACATACCGAAAAACACCCTATACCCTACGGAGACCCCTTATGAGGCTGGCCACGAAGCTTGTAGTAATCATACATCTTGTAGTTTACCTTACCTCCTGAAAACACTGCTGCGACAACTGACGGGGGGCCCCACGAGCGGGGAAAAGCAGGCTCGAACCATGGAAAGTCCCACACCACGTGTGACAACTCTTAGACCAGGGCGTCTGCTACAATAATAAAAAAAGCAACTGCCTCATATAGACGGTCAGAAGCCTATTCTAGCGGATATATGAGCCTCCTAACTAGTAGCTAAAAGCAACTCTAAAGGCGCAGAACATAAACAAATAAACACATGAGGCGCGGATCATGGAGAATTGCAGGCGCCTGTATAATAGTACCCTAATTTAACACTTCCCTGCTGGCATACCAATGGGGTAGCCTGTGCTAGTTAGTCTAAACCTGTTCAATACAGCTCGGATAAATACAAATGAGCAAGGACTCGCTAGAAGCAAGCGAACAAAGAATGTGGCAGAGCACAGGCGCGCACGTCCGACTGGGATGCGCGCGGGGAAGGGAAGAAGGAATATGGCGTCTCGGTTGCCACAGTCAGGGCGAGAAGCCACGCACAAGAAATCCACGAAATGGAAAGCTATAACAAAACAATTTTTGAGTTTATTTTTTCTTGTGTACTTTTTACAAAGTTTTTTCGTAGTGTGTACCCCAATCATAAGACGATTCCATAAGAGAAGTTGCGTTACACTTATGATGTGTAGTACTCCGTTTCCCCGTGGCGGGAGTTTCAAACTGGCTGCCCGCGGGTCCCTGAAAGGAGGCTATTATACTAATAGGCATATTGTCAATGATGGAGGGGTCACTAATAAATATATATATATATAGAGAGAGAGAGAGATTGAGAGATTGATTTACCACCCAAATGCCAAAATAAAATATCATTAGTAAAACAAACTACACCAACCACCATAAAACACCTAGAACAGAGTATCATGTAATATACCCCACACACATAAACATTTCACCCGTTACTTACACTCCCACATTAGTTGCGAGGTAGCGTTGGTTTAGGCAGGAACGGCAAGTACCAACACACAAAGACCTGCCTGACCTTTGCTGAGTGAGGACCTGTCCCTAGTGACTCACAGTGAATATCTTTGCCCATAGTGTGGTGATAGTATTAACGCTTTCATAAAATGGCTGGTGTTGACGAGATTGCTACCTCCTCTCATATTCTCCAGCTTTGTCTTGCTTTGCAAGAAAGGATGGAGAATGTGGAGAGAGAGGTGCAGTCTCTCAAAGACGAGAATTTGGCCTTAAAGCTGACTTTGGCTGAGAAGAAAAGTGAGGATAGTGCAACTGCTGTTAGGGATCGTGATGCTCCCTGGACAGTTGTTCCAACAAGTGCAACAACCTGTAAATTTCTACGGCGGCCAGTTGCCCTCAGCAACAAGTTCATCACCTTGGATGACGAATGTGATGGTGAGGCTGCGAGTGCTTCCTTCGGCGAGGAAACCAGGAGAAAGGTAAGTGAGTTGCCTCCCAGTGTGACTGCTGCCCCCCCAGGAGTACCTTCAACTGCTGCCCCAGGAGTTCCTGCCGCTGCCGCAGCTGCTACCAAGTCATCGACAAGGAGAGGCAAGTCCTTCTCAATTGTTGGGGACTCCATGGTCAGACACTTAGCTAGGTCCACCTGTACTGATATTAGGAAGCTTGTCTGTCTGCCTGGTGCCGGGGTTGGGAAGGTGTTAGAGGACATTGATTACATCATGAAAGATATTGGAGATAGCCCCATTATCTGTCTCAGTACAGGGAGCAATGATGTTGGTAAAGGTAGGACGGAAGTACTGCTTCGGCAGTACAGGGAGGTGTTAGATAAAGTTAGGAGGAAGGGAGGCATACCTGTAGTACACAGTATCTTGCCACGGAGAGGGGTCAGCAAGGAATGGTCATCTAGGGCAATTGGTATCAATTGTCGGCTGGAAAAATACTGTAATGCAAATGCAATACCATTCCTTGATAACTGGACCCGTTTCTATGGTAAAAATCAGTTGTACGCACAGGACGGGGTTCATCTTTCTCGGCTAGGGGTGGCAAATTTAGCTAGGTCAATAGATAGGATTGTCGCGGGGTTTCGCTGAAAATAAAGCCTGAGAATATGAGTAAGAATAATTGTCTAGATAGGGTAAATTGCCGTACTGGTACATCAGATAGGAATAGAAAATATCAGTCACAGGATTTTAATTGTACTGCTAGTAGAAATATTAAAGGTGTAACAGAAGATGGGAATTCAGTTAGAAATAAAGGTAAATCCGATACCAGTAAAATAAATTCATTGCGATTATATTATACAAACTGTAGGAGTTTATGTAACAAAATGGATGAACTTAGAGCACTTGTTAGCAACGAAAATATAGACATTATAGCACTGACTGAAACATGGATTAATACAGAATCAAGACATTTTTTAGCAGAATTCCATATACCAGGATATAGTTTGTTTAAACGCGACCGAACAAGTAGGAGGGGCGGCGGAATAGCAGTGTTTGTCAGGAGTTCTTTAAATTCTTTTGAATAAGTTATACTGTAAAGTGGATATAATTTATAGGCTTTATTTTATAAATATACCAAAAACAGCATTGTCTGAATATATTGTCTCTGTAAACACACACACACACACACACTCTCTCTCTCTCCATATATACCTTACTATAATGATATGTATACTGTATAATGATGTTTTGATAAGAGGAGGTTGTATGCACCAGCTGTTTCGGGTAGTACTCACTGGGAGAGTGTTTTATTTGAGAGTGTATAAGGATTGCTAGACGTTCTATTATTCCACCACCGGTTTCATATCACCTGACTGTAAATTGAATCCTTTCTCACCTATTTTATTGGTAAATAATGGAAAAATATGAAACTACTATGTCTCTGAGTCATACTTGTGTCACCACGTGTTCATAATTAACATCATATTTCGGTCATAAATCTTCGTAATAGCTTAATAATCAAGACTGGTAAATGGTAGTTCACCGTCAACCTGGTGACTGTATGGTGTTCAGTAGCCTGGAACTCTTGTGAGGCCCCAAGATTATTGATTGAAGCTTCGAGATGTTGGGTGCTTCATATGTCGCTCTAGAGTCTAGATGGTCACAGTGGAGTTTCAAGGTAGTGTGTGTGTGTGTGTGTGTGTGCCTCGCTATACACCCGGAGTAAATCTATATTAAATTCGTGTTTATGTATTTGTATATAAAATGAGGTTCCTATTCCATTCCTACTAGAGATTTTCCACGAACGCATGGTACTCTAAAGAACCTGCGTGTTCGAGTAGTAGCGTTCTAAAATCAATGGCAGGAAGCCTCCACTGTCTGAGTTCTGCTTATCTACCACTCTTCCTCGTTCCCTCTCTGCAGGGAGGTATCTGCGCAGAAGATTATTCATCGTAAATATAAACTAACTAATTTCCTAAACTATAAAATACCATACGATTCTTTAAGTAGAAAATTTAAATGGTTGATCACACAAAGAATACATTTTAAGAAGCACATTCTTACCGCAAGTAAATTATTGCCAAAGGAGTTTTGCAGCTATTTACGGTAAGAAAGATAACAAGGCTAACATCAGGTATAGGACCGCTTACCTTAGAAAATGGAGCATTTACAAAGGACGAAGTGCAAATTGCTAATGTCTTAAAATTATACAATTTTGGCATCTAACTTAATGTTCTTTCCTTTCACTTAAAACAATAGGCTATTCAGTGTGCAGTTGGGTGTGCGTATATGATTAGATTGATATCCAGTATTCGAAAAATGGATATACAATCGTAGTCATGTACTTAATCTTTAACTGGCTCGCTGGTGTAGTGACTAGCGTCTTGGACTTCCACCCAGAAGGCCCAGGTTCGCGCCCACGCTCGGCGCATTAAAGATTTTTCACAAGCACTGAGTCATTACCGTCCCTCATGAGCAAGGGGATGGGGTAGTAGTACAGGACCCCAATGGAAATACGCCTAATCGGCCTTATTGGGCTATCCTTAGCTGGCATAGCATGTGCTAGCTTTAAGAACTATTATTATTATTATTATAACTGTGTTGATGGTGGAATTTTAAAGTGTTTAAGATCTGTATGTGGTAACCCAGGTTCGAATCCCGGGAAGATCACATACATTAATTAAATTCATTTGGAGGTGTTTGGTGTTGGAAGTGAAATAAATTAATGTGATTAATTTACAAAGAAGAGTACTAACCCTTTACCTGAAGAGTCAAACATAAATATTGAGACAGGTTTGAATCATGCGCGAGGCATAGCTGGTGTTGTTGTTGTTTAGGCGGCCTCCGACGGCATTCTTGTTTGTCATTTAGCCGAATGGGGGTGCCTGCACGGATAAATGGTGTGCTATTCCTCTCTCCCAGGCACAAGGGACTCGAGTTCTCGCAGAGAGGCTCCAGTCCTGACGGTATTATTGACTTACATTGTGCTGGCTTAATAATCCAATAGGGTTGATAGACTCTGAAGTCATATTTTAACTAACTTTCCCAGGTCATTTGGTGTCCTTCTGGCGCTGTTACCATCGCATGCCATCGCATCAAAATCCCTCCAAACCACCTTTAGATTCCGAAATACCTCAATCAAAACCAAACTTCACCTATATAAAGCACTACTAAGACCTCTTTTGTGCTACGTCCCACTCAGCATCACTCTATCGGCCCCTACTAACCAACTATAATGCCAAACAATTCAAAATACAGCACTGAGATGGATTTTCTGAACTCAGTGGTTTGAATTCCAGACGGCACAACATCTTCATGATTTAGCCCACATCCCCCCTCTTAATATATATTGGAATCATTTTGCAGAAAAACAACTTATTAAATTTGAGACCTTTTTCACGATAACTTCATCCACATTTTCAATAGAATTCCCCCCCCCCCCCCCGCCCCTTGTCTAACCTCCTTCACCCCGACAACAGAGAGGCACTCATTCTTAGATTCACTTACTATAATTAAATATATATAACTTCACAGACCCACCCAAAAAATTAACTTATTTTCATTAACACTAATCCTTAGCCAAATTATAACTAAATTACAAGACAACACTCATTTAACGTTAACTTCAAAAATAAAATAGTAGTACAGCCACCTTACAAGTTCTGCCATTGACAGCTCTTTCTCCAGCATTACCCCCTTTGTTTACTCTATGCCACCCAAAATCCCCCCCCCCCCTCCTTGTATACCATTTTCGTATTATTACCACCCTAAATAATTAAAAAACCCAAGTTCTCCAGTAAACTTCCTCTACCATAGAAAAAGCCCAATAGCAACCACTTTCGATTTTATACCACCCAACATTATTTTGCTCCCACCATTCCCAGCCCCCTTCTTGGCAAGCCATACTGAATCTCATTACAGTAACTGCTCCAAATAAAACAATTGTACAACAATTGTTGTATCACACACAATTACTGTCCTCTCTCCCTGCCCACCCCGAACCAACTTCCAGAAGCACATCCATACTCATATATCTCGCCGATCTATCCACTCACTCACAGACAACACGCAGCTGCAAGCACGACCTCCCGAAATTCATCCTTCCGAATCCTCCCTTCCTCGGGAGGACAGAGTCTACCTGGCCAGGCTGCGATGCGGACACCATCCAGCTCTCCTGAGCTATCAGAAGAGACTGGATGACTCCGTTGTTGGCACCTGCCCGGGATGTAACACAGCACCCCATACCATTAAACACATCATAGAAGACTGCATTTCACACAACCACTTACGCCAACAACACAATCTACACTCAATGAGAGCTCTGTGGGAAAGCCCGATCGTGGCCATGGCCTTCCTCAGGGACTCGGGGATGTTCGGCCAGGCAGCTTAGGGAACAACAAAAACAACAACAACAACTAAAACAATTCAACCCCAACCCAATTACTCAACTCACTCATGTTCGGTCAAGTCCCGACACCCTACTCCTCTCACTATTACCACTGTCTCTCCTACTTAACCAATACAAATTTCCCTTCTCTCACATTCACTCAACTTTTCTATATTCATTCATATATTTATTCACATGGAAGTAGAACTGATCTTGATTTAATTTCTGCTTCCAAATCACCACTTGCTTGGACACACACCCTATCACTACCGAGGCCTGTAGCACACTTCAATGATGAGAATGAATGCTAGAAGCTTACCTTCTGTCTGGCAACAGGCAACAGGCTCGGTATTGCCAAAGTTACTAAAATCATCTGGTAATAACAAAATGTACCGGGACGTAGGCCGCATGAATGTATGAATATTCCCATATTCAAAATATGCTATAGGGGGGCAATGCCTAGTGAGTTCTTTGCTCAGTAGGTGGCATTCTGAGAGTGAGGGTCCGAGTCTAGGAGATGAGACAGTGAAGCACTGGAGTGAGGCAGCTTCAGAGATGGGGCTGCTTCGAACCATGAGAGGGGGCAACTAAGCCCCATGCATCCTGCGAAGACAAGATGGCAGGGGCTGGTTGAAGCTAAAAAGTGCTTCGCATGATTCACCCCCTAGACTAGAACGAGACCTCAAGGGCTTCACCGTTCGATGTAGAACGGATGAATGTACAGACTCTCAGCCTATGCCCAAGAGGGAGTAGGTGGAATATATAAAACCAAAAAATAACTATATTACATATAACGTGCCATGATGTCAACCGCAGTGAAAGGGTTGAGGGCACTTCACACATTCACGATTCTGATCCCAACGCTCCCGGACTGGCCACACATGCTGCAATCCTGGGCGTGGTTGTGAACAGGCAGGCATCATTGTAGAACGGTCTAACTGCTACATACATCGCAAAAATATATTTGGTCTACACAAAACTGAGAAAGATTGTCGTACGCCATTAACTGTCATTGTGATACCATTGTAGCAATTTCACTAACATTGAGGCACGGTCGTTGTAAATAATTTCACTTTCGGCTGCATAACGTCACTGTTGACACTCACCAGTGGTGTCACATCACCACAAGACTGTACAACGACGGTACAATGGTCCCGCATTACCAAGAAGGCAATAAGAGTAATCCTACCATAGTCTGACAGCAAACACTGTGCAATGACAGCGTAATGTCTAAAAAGACGGGTGTGATGACAGCGCCATTAATGAGGAGAAAGAGAGATGTGACTATGCAGCGCAAAGACATAGCAAGGCACCGAGAAGACTTGGCACAACAGCACCACGCAGCCCAAACAACGCCAAATAGAACGGCGCCGCGTCACCCTGAACCATGGCACATGTCTTCGTCCCGCCATCATGACAGTCGTCCGATGTTGTGGCACATTAGTGTCGGTGTCGTCTGTCGCAATAGAACCGTCTTTCCAGGTCATACTTGGTCATGCCCGGGAGTCATGACCCTCATGGATCCGTCATAGTTCCGTCGTTGATCGTCATGGTATCGGTCCTATACTATCTTCCCACGGTCTTTCCATGCTAAAATCGGGTCCATTTCCCACCGATTACTGGCGATTTTCATAGTCGTGGCTGTAATGACGGAAATTGTGAATGGATGAAGTACCCTCTAATCCAACTACATTTCTACTGTCACATTACTCAATATTGAGTCAACTACAATCAATAATTATTTAGGATAACCTCTTAATTTGCGTAATTTCCGAACACCCTTTATATATACATATATGTATACAGTATATATGTATATATATATATATATATATATATATATATATATATATATATATATATATATATATATATACTGTATATGCGAAGTTGATATCATTAGTATGTTAATTAACTTTGTTTCACTTCAGGATTATATTATTTTTAAACCTTTCCACAGCAAGTGAACAAAATAATTACATTTCTGTCAACATTTAAATCTGTGAAGCACTTAGCATTTGCATTAATGTTGTATAACGATTGCACTGAAAGATAATAAGATTTGCAATGTACTTACTGTTTCTTCTTAAAATTGTTTTGCTTTAACACTATCTGATTCGACGTGGTGTGGGTTAGTATGATGCTTTGTTTAATTGTTATTGAGGATTTTGCTTGCTCTTGCCATTTCTTAACAATATATTTTAGTTTGTCCCCTAGGTTAATATAAAGTAAAGCTCAATTTGTAAGTTAAATTTGTACTATATTTGATAACAAAATGTTCAGTTCGAAGCTGGCCGAAAACCGGTTTCTTCTAAATTACAGGCTCGTTATTGCTCGCCAAGAAACAGATCGGAACCTGAATGGGGTGAAACGTCTTATCGCCGAACTAATAGGATGAAGTGTCTTACAATCTCCAAACTAATGTAGTGAAACATTGGAGGTCCAAAAAACACCCTTTACATGTGGGTGTGTATCGTGCTTGGAGTCTTGTTATAAAGGTGTAATTTGTATGTTGTACGTACTATGTGTCACATTTCTTTATTTAGCCAGAGAGAGTAATTTTCGAACAGCCCTTTTTCGATCCATTATATTGAAGATTGTACAACATTTCACACCATTTATTTTACGATATTAAGACACTGCACCCCATTCAGGTGTCATTTTTATTATTAACCCTTACTGTACCGGCGACGTCTTTATATTTGATTTCCGCTACTTTTAGACGATTTTATGAAGCTTAGGAGAGATAGGGTAGCTAAAAGGATGAATTGAGATAGTCTGTAGCCTTTTAATGGGATGACGTCATTCCTAACCTGAATAAATCGTCTAATAATTACCAGAATACGATGAAAAGGACGTCACTGGTACTGTATTGGTTAAAGAAGTCTCTATATATGAATGAATGTGCGATCTTCTCCAGCATCCGGGACGAGAGAGGGGACTTCTTATTTCTTTGGGTGCCATTTTGCTTCCTCAATGATAACACAAAAAAACAGGTTATATTATTATTATTATTATTATTATTATTATATATATATACTGTATATACTGTATATATACTGTATATATATATATATATACCGGTATATATATATATTCTTTAATGCATACAAGGTTAAAGGAAATAGCAGTATCAGCATTCAATATTTTAATATTGTGCGTTTCAATATTTCTGATTAATTTCTGTTGGGGTTCTCTCAGCAGGTGGAGGAGGCTAGCAAAGTGCATGTTGATTCGATGTTTTGCTAGGCATCTAGCATTTTCAAGAGAATGTTTAAAATGTACAAAATTATGGGTATATATACAAAAAAGAGTGGCTCGGGGGGCGATGAGGGGGTGGGGCTCCTGTCTTCTATTGGTTGAGGGTAGCTTGCTTGCAAGTCGCTTACTGCTTCTCGTCGGTGGTTGGCTGAGGGTGGGTGAAGTCATCGGTGATTGGCTGTTAGATGTCTTGCGCGTGGAGGCTTGCATGTCAAGGTGCGTAGAGGCAGGAATAGTACGAAGAATAAGGGGGGAGGGCGAGGTCATCACTGGTTGGCTGCTGGGGGTAGTAGCTTGTGCGGATGCATAGCAGTAGGTGATGAAGAGGGGCTAGGGGCGGGGGACGTGGTGGGGTAGTGTCGTTTAGCAGACGGTAATATTTGCAAGTCAAGTGTTTGGTTGTTTATGCTTGGATTTAAGGCTTGAATGTAGAGGGCTTCAAGAATAGGTAGTCTTCTGGAATCATTTTCTTTGTCGATTATGGAGGTGTGTTTATTTAAATTGTCACAGGTAAGGGGAGGGGGGGGGGTCAAGGAGAGATAATGGTCTTTAATGGCTCCTGCCTGCAGGTGAAGAGTTAGTCGACGGGTTAGACGAGTCTGAGTCATACCAATATAGGAATGAGGCCCACAGTCCTCATATTTACAAGTGTGTTGGTATATCACATGGTCATCGTTCAGCGGGCTCTTCATTTTGGTGGGGGCAGGTCTATTACGGAGAACAAGGTTGGAGGTCTTGGGAGATTTGTAGTATATGATTAAGTTAATTTTGGTGTCAGGGTTGGTGGGGACGACATGTTTGTTGATTATTTCTTTCATGACGGACTCGTCAGTTTTGTGGTCGGAGGTCATGTAGTTACGGTAGAAGATCTTGATTTCATTTGATGGGTTTGTGTTAGGAGGATTTTGAGAGTACCATTTCTCAAGGTGGTGGTTAATGGTGCTGGCGACATCTGAATTAGAGTACCTGTTATTACCAGAACTTAGGAGAGTCTTTCAAGTTCCTGGTGGGTGTCTCTGCAGGTGGTGCAGTGTGTGAGGGCTCTCCTGACGTAGTCCGAGATGGTGGATAGGCGATAACGGCGGGGGCATTCACTATCACCATTGAGGCATTGTCCGGTGTTTGTGGGTTTGGTGTAGACAGTAGTTTTGAACCCAAGCTCGTTCAGGGAGACGAGTATGTCGAGGAAGGGAAGTTGTCCGTTGTTGGAATTCTTATAAGTGAAGTTGAGTCCGGAAGAGGTCATGAAGCATTGCTGGAGTTCCTGGAGTTTATTGAGGTCCTTAACTTGCACGAAGATGTTGTCAACGTATCTACAGTAGATGGCGGGCTGGTGGGCAGCTAGGAGCTCTTCCTCGGTGGTTCCCATGAAGAAGTTCGCGAAAAGAACTCCCAGGCGGCTGCCCATAGCCACGCCATCTATTTGCTGATAGATGTTGCCCCGGGGACAGAGGAAAGGGGCCTCCTTGGTGCACAACTCCAACAGCATCTTCAGGGCCTTCTCCTGGATGTCTAGGTTG
Source organism: Paralithodes platypus (assembly GCA_032716605.1). NCBI lineage: Eukaryota > Metazoa > Arthropoda > Malacostraca > Decapoda > Lithodidae > Paralithodes > Paralithodes platypus. The sequence continues at coordinate 42,804,999 of CM064502.1, forward strand.
GGTGTGTCAGGGCAGTGCTTGTTTATGGTCATGTCCACGGGCACATTGGTGAAGAGAGTTTCTACGTCGAGGGAGGCGATGGTATGGTCGTTGAACCGGGGGGGCGTCTCGTAGAATTTCCAAGAAATCGTTGGCAGAGTTCAAGTTGTATTGGCTGGGCACATAGGGGGTGAGGAGGCTGTTCAAGGCCTTGGCGATCTGGTAGGTAGCAGTGGGGATCTGGGAGATGATGAGGCGGAGGGGGTTTCCAGGTTTATGAGTTTTTATGGTGCCGTAGGCATAACCAGGGGTGAATTTTCCAATAAGTTTTTTTAGGTGAATTCCTCCTTCTTTGGCGTTGATGGCAGTGATGGTGGTGTTGGCCTTACGTTTTATTTCGTCTGTCAGGTTGCGTGTGATCCTTTTGAATTTGTTGTTGTCACTTAAGATGTTGTCCATTTAAGTGACAACAACAAATTCAAAAGGATCATACGCAACCCGACAGACGAAATAAAACGTAAGGCCAACACCACCATCACTGCCATCAACGCCAAAGAAGGAGGAATTCACCTCAATTTTTTGTTTTTGAGAATTCACCCCTAGTTATGCCTACGGCACAATAAAAACTCATAAACCTGGGAACCCCCTCCGCCCCATCATCTCCCAGATCCCCACTGCTACCTACCAGATCACCAAGGCCTTGAACAACCTCCTCACCCCCTACGTGCCCAGCCAATATAACTTGAACTCTGCCAAATATTTCTTTGGAAATTCTACGAGGCGCCCCCCGGATCAACGACCATACCATCGCCTCCCTCAACGTAGAAAGCCTGTTCACAAATGTGCCCATGGACAGGACCATAAACATGATTCTGCATCGAGTATACCAATGCCCTGACACACCCAACCTAGACATCCCGGAAAAGGCCCTGAAGATGCTGTTGGAGTTGTGCACCAAGGAGGCCCCTTTCCTCTGCCCCCGGGGCAACATGTATCATCAAATAGGCGGCGTTGCTATGGGCAGCCCCCTGGGAGTTCTTTTCGCGAACTTCTTCATGGGAACCATCGAGGAAGAGCTCCTAGCTGCCCACCGGCCCGCCATCTACTGTAGATACGTTGACAACATCTTCGTGCAAGTTATGGACCTCAACAAACTCCAGGAACTCCAGCGACGCTTCATGACCTCTTCCGGACTCAACTTCACTAATGAGAATTCCAACAACGGACAACTTCCCTTCCTCGACATACTCATCTCCCTGAACGATCTTGGGTTCAAAACTACTGTCTACACCAAACCCACAAATACCGGACAATGCCTCAATGGCGATAGTGAATGCCCCCGCCGTTATCTCCTGTCCACTATCTCGGCCTACGACAGGAGAGCCCTCACACACTGCACCACCTGGGGAGACACCCACCAGGAACTTAAAAGACTCTCCCGTAGTTTTGTTAAATAACGGGTACTCTAATTCAGATGTCGCCACCACCATTAACCACCACCTTGAGAAATGGTACTCTCAAAATCCTCCTAACACAAACTCATCAAATGAAATCAAGATCTTCTACCGTAACTAAATGTCCTCTCACCACAAAACTGACGAGTCCACCATGAAAGAAATAATCAACAAACATGTCGTCCCCACCAACCCTGACACCAAAATTAACTTAATCATATACTACAAATCTCCCAAGACCTCCAACCTTGTTCTCCGTAACAGACCTGCCCCCACCAAAATGAAGAGCCCGATGAACGATGACCATGTGGTATACCAAAACACTTGTAAATATGAGGACTGTGGGCCTCATTCCTATATTGGTATGACTCAGACTCGTCTATCCCGTCGACTAACTCTTCACCTGCAGGCAGGAGCCATTAAAGACCATTATCTCTCCTTGAACCGCCCCCCCCCCCTTACCTGTGACAATTTAAATAAACACACCTCCATAATCGACAAAGAAAATGATTCCAGAAGACTACCTATTCTTGAAACCCTCTACATTGAAGCCTTAAATCCAAGCATAAACAACCAAACACTTGACTTGCAAATATTACCGTCTGCAAAACGACACTATCCCACCACGGCCCCCGCCCCTAGCCCCTCTTCATCACCTCCTACTGCTACGCATCCCACCGCACAGGCTACTACCCCCAGCAGCCAACCAGTGATGACCTCGCCCGCCCCCCTTATTCTTCATACTATTCCTGCCTCTACGCACCTTGACACGCAAGCCTCCACGCGCAGGACGTCTAACAGCCAATCACCGATGACTTCACCCACCCTCAGCCAACCACCGACGAGAAGCAGTAAGCGACTCGCAAGCAAGCTACCCTCAACCAATAGAAGACAGGAGCCCCACCCCCTCATCGCCCCCCGAGCCACTCTTTTTTGTATATAGACCCGTAATTTTGTAAATTTTAATAATTCTCTTGAAAATGCTAGATGCCTAGCGAAACGTCGAATCAACATGCACTTTGCTAACCTCTTCCACCTGCTGACAGAACCCCAACGGAAATTAATCAGAAATATTGAAACGCAAAATATTAAAATATTGAATGCTGATACTGCTATTTCCTTTAACCTTGTATGCATTAAAGAATATATATATATATATACCGGTATATATATACCGTATATATATATATATTTGTTTTTTCATCATGTAGAATGTTCACTCATGAGCATATGTAAAGTTACACCAGCTCGAGTCTTTGAACCTTTAAAGCCTAGTTCTGAAGCATCTGGGATATAATACAGCATTATATTATTGTCGCGTTTACGTTCGCTACTGATTTTATTGGGTGCGTCGTCGCTATTTATGTTCTTGACTGTACACTAGGATGCCATGGTCTCTAGCCCACTCATATATTGTCGTGGGCTTCACTTATTTCTAATTATGGAGGCATATCTCTGGAAACGAATTTATGACTATAATTTTGTATACAGCAACTACAAAATTATAAACACTATATATTGAAAAGCACGTTTTATGCAAAACTTAATCTATCTATTGCCTGATGCCACGATCCCCGAAGGGGTGGCCACGAACGAACCGCCCCACGCACCTCTGTCCCCAGTCAGTCGACGCTCCTCCCCCCAACCAGCACCGCCCTCGTTCATGTACTTCCTCACTCCATCCTTCCACCTCATATTCGGTCTACCTCTCCCTCTCTGTGCCTCCACCTCGCTCTCGTACACCCTCTTAGTCATTCTCTCGCTTTCCATACATTCCATATGGCCGAACCATCTCAAGTTGTTCCTTTTCACACTTTCCAGCACATCTACCTCCACACCACACCTCCTTCTTACTTCCTCATTAGTCTGTCTATCCCTCCATGTAACTCCGCACACACTTATTAATTCATTTCCACTGCTCTCACTCTTGGTCTGAGTCTCTCAACCAACGTCCATGCTTCGCTTCCGTAAGTCAGTGTCGGGATTACCACACTGTCATGCAAGGACTTCTTCACTTCCATACTGACCACCCTATTTCTTGTTACTGCTTTTAGCGTTCCTACAACCCTCTTCCCCTGCTGTACCCTCTCCCGCACTTCTTCATCCATAGTCCCATCTTTACTCAACACACTGCCCAGATACTTAAAAGAGTTGATGATCTCCATAGCCTGACCGTTCAGCTTCACCTCACACTCTGTGACTTTACCCCTTTCGAAGACCATAACCTTGCTCTTCCCCGTATTTACCTTCAAATTCCGTTTTTCGCACACTGTTCCAAACTCATTTACCAGACCCTGCAACTCCCATTCATAATCACTCATCAGAACTGTATCATCTGCAAACAGCAGTATAGGTAGCTTCCACTCAATTCCCTCCCTTTTCAGCGATACACCAACATCCACTGCTCTTGATAGTATTTCTTTCATGACTCCATCCATATATACAGTAAACAACCACGGGGACATCACACACCCCTGTTTCAAACCAACATTCAGGTCAAAGAACTCGCTCTGCTCACTCTCCACACGTACTGCCGCCTTTGCACCCTCATACATGCTCTTCACTGTTTTCAGCAACTTGCCCTCTACTCCGTATATTCTTAGTACTTTCCACAAACCTTCAAAACCACAAAACTTAATCAATACAGTTATACTTGCATAAAACAAACATTAGGCGGTCCACGAATTGTTATGAGTGGGCTAGAGGCTATGGTATCCGAGTGTACAGTACATCCAAAGACTAAGCTATAATTATATCCTATACCAGCATTCCTGAATATTCAAGGGACTGGAGATATAGAAAAAGGGCTCCAGTCTTTACCCTATTCTTGACTTAGTGTGCTGGCTTAATAATCCAGAAGGGTTGATAGCCTCTGAAGTCCTAATTTAACTAAACCGAATATTCATTGTCTTGATAGTGTAATGATTAGGGCACTGGATTTCTGTGTGAATATCCCAGGTTCGAGTCCTGGGAGTGCCACACGTTTTCATTTATTTCATTAACTGGGTTAATTTGTAAGTTAATTTGTGGGTTGGTGATATTACGAATTCAAGTTTTGCAGACATTCGAGTGGAAAGAGAGGAAAATATGACCAGTGGCACCAAGATGGCGGAGGTTGGCTGATCTCTGTTACTAAACGGTCTCTGCGTCAATACTCTGACGTATCCCTCATCTAAAAATATTTCGGTCAGAGGCTCAGGATTTTATATTATATCAAAAGGGTTTTTCGGGGCAATATATATGGATTATATTTTCTTCCTCCAACCACCAGTTTTCATTTATATCTATACAGACAATACAAATATACAGGGTGTTTCAAAAAATGTGATATAATTTCGCAATCTAATAACTTTGCCAATTCTCGTTCAAATTACCTTAAATTTTAACAGCATGTGTAGAAACAGGTCAAAATATTATGTGTAATGTTTTATGTTTTTATCTTTTCAGGTATAGAAAGGCCATTCACTTTAAGAGAAAAGGCGTTTTGTGTGTTGGAGTATGCTTGAACACAGTCGAACAAGACTGTGCAGCATGCACGCCAAACTGTCGTTGGAGGAATCTGGGTTTCCAGACTTGCTCTTCTTATGGACTTCTTAGGGCTTTGCAAGAGTCTTTCACGAACCCGGTCGACCGTCTCTTCTTAAGCTAGTGGTCGTCCAGATCCTTTTGCCCTGCACAGACAACCTTCCTCTTTGACATTTTTGTGCCATGTCCAAATGTGCATTGCAGTTGGTGAATTTTTAGAAAATTCTCTCACAAATACACGCTGCACAGTCTTGTTCGACTGTGCATAATCTAACACACAAAACACCTTTTATCTTACAGTGAATGGCATTTCTATACCTGAAAAGATAAAAAAATAAAACATTAAACATAAAATGTTGACATGTTTCTACACATGCTGTTAACTCTTTCACGCACATATGACGCAGAGGATGCCAGATTAGCAATAAGAAATAGAGGTCTCTCACTCTTATAATTACCTCTCCAAAATTAGTTTTCTGCCCACAGCTAACTCAAAGACAACTGCAAAGGTTGAAGTAACTAAAGTAAAGGTTTCTAAATACCCCTGATGGTAACAAAGGCTTTAAAGTATCCCTAATAGGCTCAAAATCGCGTCATATGTCGAAGAGGGTTAAAATTTGATGTCATTTGAACGAGAATTGGCAAAGTTATTAGATTGCGAAATTATATCAAAAATTTTGAAACACCCTGTGTATTATAATATTATATATAATTATATATATATATATATATATATATATATATATATATATATATATATATATATATATATATATATATATATATATTTTCTTCCAGGCAGGTGAGATTAAAATAATAGGCACAGTTTGCATTATTGAGTTTTTTATTGATACTCTCAATTTTTCTTACAGTTTTCCTAGTATTTTCAGGAAGTTGGTAAAGGAGGTTTGCAAAGGGTTCCGATGTTTCAATGGGCGCAGCCATCATTATCAAGGAGAAGTGAAGTTAGAAGGTGATAAGTCGAGAATATATAGGCGATACAAGATCAAGAGATGGCTTATTGTGTGCTAGCTGCACGTTGGTTGGCTAACCTCAGGCTAGCTCTGGTTGGTTGGCTGGACGGTGCGTATCGGGTAGGCGCAGGAGTGGGCGGGGCCTCTGCATCGTTCGTCTGCGTGTGTGGAGGGGGCATTCCTGGGGGCATCATGGGGTGCCTCGCTGTGGAAGGGCCGAGGGTAGGATCTGGCTGTATTCCGCTTGTGTGTTTAAAGTAGGTTGGAATGTTTGTATATATATATATAGCTTCAAGAATGAATAGGCGGCGTGAGTCTATTTCTTTATCAATGATAGATGTGTGTTTATCTAAGTCGGGTCTGGTGAGTTCCTGATGGTGTGGGGATGTGTGGTAGTGGTCCTTGATAGCTCCGGCTTGAAGGTGAAGGGTAAGGCGACGTGACAGACGAGTCCTTGTCAAACCGACGTAAGTGTGAGGTCCACAGTCCTCACTGTTTCAGGTGTGTCGGTATATGACATGATGCTCTTGTGACGATTTCTTAGCGGTAGCCGGGCTGTTGCGAAGGACTTGTTGTGAGGTTTTCCTCGATTTGTAGTATATGATAAGTTTAAGGTGTTGGTCAGGGTTCGTAGTTTTAATGTTGTTGCTGATAATGTCTCTCATTATGTTTTCGTCTGTCTTATGACCTGCGGACATGTGTTTTTTATAGTAAATTTTTATGTATTCAGTGTTTGTATTAGTAGGCATGTCGTTATTGTACCATGTTTCAAGGTGTTTGTTGATGGTGTGGGTTATGTCTGAGTTACTGTACCCATTGTTTACAAGCACCTGGGTGAGCCTCTCGAGTTCCTTGTGTGTCTCGCCAGGAGGTGCAGTGTGATAGGGCTCTCCTGACGTAGGCGGCGATAGTGGACCGTAAATATCGCTGGGGGCATTCACTTTCGCCGTTGAGGCATAATCCGTTGTTGGTGGGTTTGGTGTAGACAGTGGTGGTAAAACCTGAGGTGTTGTTGTTGTTTACGAGGACATCAAGGAAGGGGAGATGACCGTTAGAGGACTCCTCGAAGGTGAAGTTTAGACTGGATGAGTCGATGAATTGTTGTTGAAGTTCACATAGCTCCTGTGGGTCCCTCACACGCACGAAGATGTCGTCCACGTATCTGCAGTAGACGGAGGGGCGGTTGGTAGTCAGGAGCTCTTCTTCGATGGTGCCCATGTAAAAATTGGCAAAGAGGACTCCTAGGGGACTGCCCATTGCCACACCATTGATCTGCTGGTAGATGTCACCTCGCGGGCAGGTGAAGGGCGCCTCTTTGGTGCATATTTCCAGCAACGTCTTCAGGGCTGTTTCTGGGAGGTCTAAGGGCGTGTTGTCAGAGCAGTGGTAGACTCGATGTAGGATGAGCTCAATGGTGCGGTCCACAGGCACGTTGGTGAAGAGACTCTCTACATCTAGGGAGGCGATGATATGGTCGTCAGTGGGGGAGGCGTCTCTCAAAATCTCCAGGAAGTCAGCTGACGAGGAAAGACTGTACTGGCTGGGGGTGTAGGGGGTCAGAAGTTTGTTCAAAGTCTTGGCTATTTGGTAGGTGGCGGTTGGGATCTGGGTGATGATGGGCCGAAGGGGGTTACCTGGTTTGTGGGTTTTGACTGTGCCGTAAGCGTACCCGGGGGAGAAGTCACCGATAAGTTTTTTAAGGTGGATCCCTCCTGTCTTCGCGTTGATGGTGGTGTTGGTGTTCCGCTTTATTTCCTTGGTGGGGTTACGGGTGATTTTCCGGAATTTTGTAGAGTCGCTTAGGATGTGGTCCATATTCTGCAGGTATTCATCTTTGTCGTGGATGACCAGGCTGGCAGCTTAATCGGCTCGTCTGATTATGATATTTTTATTTTCACGAAGTTGTTTAGCCGCTAAGATGTGTTTTTGTTGATTAATCCGCTGTTGTGGGAACCACGTGTTTTACCGGCTTCGGCTAGTAAGGTCGGTTGTATGTTGGGTGAGGTTGTGAGTTTCCCATCCTTCTCCAGTTTTTGGAAGTCGTCCAGGAGAATCTCGATCTCTAGTCGTTTTCGGTGTGGTCGGGGTTTGGAGGTTTAGTGGCAATTGAATCCTTTGTTGAGGAGTTCTTCTTGGTCGGGGGTCAGGTCCGTGTTGGTGAGGTTGATGTACCCTTTGAGGGGTCTGGGGAGTTTGATGTTGCCGCCATATAGTTTGGACAATTTCTTGATGGCGGTGCTCTCCACTTTGCGTAGGTGCTGCATATTCAGTTGTTCGAGTTTGGTGTTGATACGTTGTTTAACTGGTGCGTGGGTGGCTTCTTCATTCCATTGTTGTACAAGGGCGTCTTGCTCTTGTTGGAGGTAAAGTGCCGTCTGTCGTTTTTCCAAAGCTTCTTGCTGGACCAATTCTCTCTGGAATTGGAGTGTGCAGTCTCGGTTTCTGGCATTCTCATTAAATACACGCAGACGAACGACGCAGAGGACCCGCCCACTCCTGCGCCTACACCATATGCATCGTCCAGCCAACCAACCAGAGCTAGCCTGGGGTTAGCCAACCAACGTGCATTTTTTTTTTTTTTTTTTTTTTTAAGAGACAATGAACGGAGGAAGGAAAAACACAGATAAAACAAAAAGGTCCATGTGCCTAAAGGCATCCTCCATTCATAAAATGTTTGTAACAACTGGATTTAAACATTTGTAGATTGTAAGTTTGTGGAAAACAATTCGAGGGAAGTGAATTCCAAAGAGTAGTAGCTCTAGGGATAAATGACTTCTGATAAGCAGAAGTTCTGCAGTGTGGAGGAGAAAGTGTAAATTCATGGGTGCTCTCAGCTGCCCTAGTTCTACGGGGAAAGATGTGGAGAGGCGGCACAATTGAAGCAAGTTCCTCGGAACAATTGCTGTGAAAATATCTGTAGAATAATGCAAGGGATGCAACGTTTCTTCGTATGGATAATGTAGGAAGGTCCTGTGTGATTGCAGGGTTATTGATTAATCTAATAGCTTTATTTTGAATTTTGTCCAACTGCCTCAATGCAACCACTCCACTTCCTTCCCACAGAGGTGAACAGTAATCCATCTGAGAACGCACATGACTTTTATATATTACGGCCAACTGCTCGTCAGTGAAGAATTCTCGAACTCTGTACAGGAGTCCGAGTTTTTTAGAGGCATTCTTAGCAATGCTTCTAACATAATGTGTCCAGCTAGCACACAATAAGCCCTCTCTTGATCTTGTATCGCCTATATATTCTCGACTTATCACCTTCTAACTTCACTTCTCCTTGATAATGATGGCTGCGCCCATTGAAACGTCGGAACCCTTTGCAAACCTCCTTTACCAACTTCCTGAAAATACTAGAAAAACTGGACGAAAAATTGAGAGTATCAATAAAAAACTCAATAATGCAAAGTGTGCGTATTATTTTAATCTCACCTGCCTGAAAGAAAATATCCTCCCTGGCTATACTAATATATATATATATATATATATACTGTATATATATATATATAACTATGTATATAGTGTACAACTAATATATACAGATGTGCTGCATCTTCACAATTCCATTTCACCTTCAGTTTTAGCTGTGGTATGTCCACATTTAACCAAATATTGAATTGCAAATTATTGTATTGATAAATAATAAGATCCTGTTTCACTCCATTACTTTGGAGACTTTAAGGTGCGTCACCTCATTTGTGTGGCGATTATAATCCCCTTTAACCTATAGAGATGTTGATATTATCAGGGTATGCAATAGCAAGCCTGCAATTTATCAGAAACCGGCCTTAAGCCTGGCCATTTTTCTAGCCATGAGTGTCCTCAAGCAAACACATACATACATAGATTTAAATATATTTAAAACCTCAATGCTCCACATGGAGTGCGGTTTCAGTCTCATGTCCAAAATGGGGCGCTCCAGGCAGCCCTATTCAGAGCTGCCTCACTTGTCAGATATTTGTATTCATGATCAGACCGTAAGATCTGATCCCACGTCTTTCTTGGTGCAGCTCCTCCCACGTTCATAGACTTGTATATTTTCACCCAACTTGGTTCATCCATCCTCTCCACATGCCCATACCATCCAATTTTACTAATACACATCTCACCACTTGATATTCTTGATACCTAAACTTCTCAACTTTTCACCATACATCGTATCTTGCAGTTTGGCCCCACACATCCATCTCACCATTCTCATCTCGTAGCGTTCCATTGATATCTTCCACTTTGATAGGCCACGTTTCTGAAGCATATACTGTATCATTAATATTCTAACACCTGAAGCGTACACTTTTCCCTTCAAGGGAAGAGGGAGTCTTCACCCTATCTATCTATATGCAACAATTTAATAATTGATCGTTACGAGGCTGCCTGTATATAAATTACCTAGCCTATGTGATAATGAAAGAACGCAACCACCTGTCCACTAGTTTCAAGAGGGTGTTCTTTTCTGGACTCCCTTTTATCTCATACTTAGCCCATTAGTTTAGAGATTTTGAGACGTTCACCTCATTAATTTGACTATTTTAAGACCTTTCGCCCCATTTCTTTGTCATTGTGAAGACCTTTCGTGCCATTCAGGTGTCAATATTTTTCCCCTGGCGAGCATAAGCGGCCCTTTTACTTAAGAGGAAAGGCCTTTGCACGGTCGAAGTAATCCTTTGAGGATTATAATGCGTTTTGATAGTTTATTCTGGCTATCATTAGACGATTTTATACAGCTTAGGAATGATATGTGGAAATGAATAGGGTAAAGACTATCTCAATTAACTTTCTGACTTCCATATACCCTTCCGAATCTAAAGTTAATTGGCCAATACTAGCCAGAAAATATATAACAAATGTGGCATCGTATCTTGAAAGGGTTAAGAACAGTCAGTTCTTATACCCTCAATTACAGTATAAGAAAGTAATCAGGAATTGTTGTTCAAGACTGTGCAGGATACTTCAACTCATTGAAAATATTAATATAAGATATGTATAGTTTCATCAAATGTGATGCAGTAAATAGGAAATATTTATACATAGAAGACGAATAATAATTATACACACACACACACACACATCTATAAAAACAGTGATACTCTTAAAAAAGGGATCACACCTTCGAGGATAACAGTGTGAGCGTATACTCAAACAAAAACTCTAGGTGAAAGTACTATACAAATCCTGAGGCTTAAGTCAATTACAGTAATTACCGGTACACACTAAGCTCTATAGATCAAAAACAAAATATTCAACAATAATATCATAATGGCACTTCACTATATATGTACAGTATTTATCCCCCCCCCCCCCAGCTCTCTCTCGCTCTCTCTCTGTCTGTCTGTCTGTCTCTCTCTTTCTCTCTATCTCTCTCTATCTCAATATATCTATCTATCTCAATCTATCTATCTATTTACCGGTATCTACCTATCTGTCTGTCTCCTATCAATCTACCTATCTAACTATCTGTCTACCATTCTATTTATCTATCATTCGACCTATCAATCTATCTATCTACCTCCCTATCTATCTATCTCTTCTCTCTCCTCCACATGTTTCGGAATATTGGGTATTGACATGAAACTCACTTGGGCAAGGCTGATGAGAATCGAATGAGAGGAAGGACACGGAAGGAAGGAAAGAGTGTATGAGAGAATACATGAGAACAAGGGAAGGGGATAACACGAATGAAGGGTCTGAGATAAATAGTAAAGAGTGGAAAGATAGAGAATGAAAGTAAGAACAAGGAAAACATTTTGAGTGAGAGACAAGACAAGATAAACGTAAGAGAGAATGAAACGAGTGAGAAGTAAGAGTACAAATAGTAAGCATTAATACATAGTAATAACAAATAGTGAGTGAAAACACGAATGACAGAAATGACAAGAGATAACTGAAACACGAATGAAAACATGATAACAAGTAATAAAAGTGGAAGAGCATGATAACTAGAACAAGTGGAAGGATAACAAAATACAAGATAATAGTAAGATAATGGTAAGAATGAAAGATAATAGTGGAAAGAGAGAATGAGAGGAAGCACAAGGAAGAACGGAGTGGGAGAGAGTGAAAGCATAAGAGAAAGGCAAGAGGAGACGAATGACAAGTATGAACATATACTGTATATATACTGTATATATATATATATATATATATATATATATATATATTATATCTATATATGATATAATATATATATTGTTACGGCTGGATCGGCAATACATATTCGGGATTCTTGATCGTAGGACAGAAATGGCTTAAGTGACAACGACACGCTCGATTCCAGTCCCAAATACTATATGCTCCAGACAACAAAAGCACCAACGCCCTACAGAGTTATCGTCTACGGTAACGAGGTACCTTAACTCGGCGAAAGTGTACAACAGGGGTAGGCTATGAGGCTAAACTCCCTCAGACATTTATAGGTTACGTTATTACTAAAGAAATGCAATACTCAAGAAACTACGTTAATATTAAGCCTCTAATAATGTAGAATAGAAGCAGGCTAAAGGTATGACAGTGAAATGCTAACTGACAAATGTACACGCCTACTTGAAAGCGCGTGCACTACAATAACTGTCCCCTACTAACATGCACTAGCATGTAGCATACAAGATGTTCATGATCCAGTAGATACCTAATAATACACATGGGAGGAACATAAATAGTAGTCACTTATTATAATAATGAATCTATACTTGGAATAACTAAAAGGTTGCAGGCAACAGTACTGCGCCGGTAGCCTACTACCGCATAGGCTACTTCGCTTCTCTCACTCTGTCTCCCCTCCGAGTCCGTATGCGCCCTACGCAACAGAACTCCGGACACAGCAGCAAAACGACAGTGCAGTTAATTGATACATGAAAGTATTAATAGTGTTGTCTTGTGTGTGAGCAATGTGTATTGTAAAGGGTTACATACATATACTTAAAGAGAGCTGCAATGCATAGTAAAATAAAGATATATCCCACTCATCATCCCCATGTGTTCTAGCTAGCAGGCCAAGTCACAGGAACAACGAGTCCCAGCACCGAAAGCGAGAACCCAGGAGAAGACTGTAGAGAACACAAGGACAGATAAATTACGTTACTCTACTATACCGGCACTACGAGCGAGCTGTAGTCTCGGGTACTACACTCGCTCCTGGCTCGGTATGCAAATCAAGGCTAAGTCCTCGTCCCTCTACAGACAACTCCTGGGCATGGTCGGGCTCTTACACATGGCACCAGTCTAGTCACAAATGGGATGATGAGCGGGGCATATAACTCGTGAACATGTAGAACGTTCACCAACTATCCTCATCAAGAAGATCGCTGTTCACATTAACCCCTTAAATCTAATACATGTAAATATATGCTTGTCCTAAGAGTAATACGAGAGGTGAGTGCTGAAACTCCTTTAGGACCTCAAGGGAAGGTTATGCATTTAAATAGAGAGAAGAATGAAATGAGAGTAATGTCGTCAGAGAGAAAGAGTGCAACAGTGAGAAGTTGGGAGAGAGGGCAAGGGATGTTAGAATCTCAAAGGTTCTAGGCAACCTGGTCATGGAACACGCAGCCAGCCTCCAGGCAGTGTGCTGTACGACAACATGGGCCCAGCCCAGGCAGTGTAGGCAGGCAACAATGGACTACCAACCCTGTCGCGCCTAGCTATAAGCGCAGGGCTGCCAACCAGTCCATACGTCTGGCAACCAACCCGGCCGGCAGCGTGGCGCGTTGCTACCCTCTTGCTCTGAAGCCTAACTCACTCTCTCTCTCTGAACTCCCATTGTCTTATCTATCAACTTCTCTATTGATACTACATATTAAATGGAAGGTCTCGACATGACTTAAAACAAAACCCACCACTGGTTAGCACATGACGAGACCTTTGCAGAGATACAAAGAACATAGTTATAAGTTGTCACACTCAATATACATTGCGGCTGACGGTAGCCAGATCACGGGCGGTACAGTCGAGTACCAAGGAGTACAATCAGGTTGCGTTGCATAGCACTGGGGTGCGTCACAATATATATATATATAGTGTATATACTGTATATATACAGTATATATATATAATAATAAATATATAAATAAATATGCCACAGGGGGGCAATGCCTAGTGAGTTAGTTGCTCAATAGGTGGCGTTCTGAGAGTGATGGTCCGAGTCTGGGGAGTGAGACTGTGAAGCGCAGAGGCGGAGCTGCTTCAGAGATGGAGTTGCTTCGAGTCGGGGTGCTTCGCATGTCTCACTTCCTAGACTGGAACAAGACCTCATGGGCCTCACCTGTTCAGCAGTTGAGTGTGCAGGCTCTCAGCCTGTGCCCGAGAGGAAGTAGTTGGAATATACAGTAGAAGGAAAACAAAAAATGCTGACCACCCTATTTCTTGTTACTGCTTTCAGCGTTCCTACAACCCTCTTCCCCTGGTGCACCCTCTCCCTCACTTTGAGTGAAATGTTTACAGAACATTATGATATAATCGGCATTACAGAATCTTGGTTAAATACGGAAGACAGAGACTTTTTAGCCGAATATACGCTTCCTGGTTATACAATGTTTTAGAAAAGTCGGATCAATAGAAATGGAGGAGGAGTTCTGTTTTTTATAAAGGAAAGTCTTAATCCCGTCTTAATGTCAAAACCTCAAATTGCGAATATAGACATATCTTACGTACTATTAAATAATAAACGAGGAACTAAAATAACACTAGCTTTATTATACAGACCCCCATCTCAATCAGTGCAAACTGACAGTGAAATTTATGAACAAATTGCAGAAGTAACTAACATACAAGATACCGTAATTCTTGGCGATTTCAACTTACCCGTGACTAAATGGGGCGATATTCTTACTTCACACTCTGGACACAACCTCTATGCTAACTTGCAAGAGAGTTCACTTTTTCAATTTGTACAATCTCCGACCCGTGGTAATAATGTGCTTGACCTTGTACTCGCAACAAAAGAAGAATTAATAGAGAATTTGAATGTTAGTGATGAATTCAGGAACAGCGACCATCGTACGATAACTTTCACTTTAAAGTTTACTAGTAACAAATCAAATAGCAGCATTGAGAAAGTCCCTAATTTCAAGAAAGCAAATTTTCATAAACTTAAATCAAAGCTTAAAGAAACTGACTGGAGCTTTCTGACTAACAATAATGACATAAATACATCTTGGGAGTGTTTCACAACCACTTACCTTAAGGCAGTGCAAGACTGCATACCATCGAAAATACGGCGTCCAAGCCATAATGATAAGCCCTAATGGTGCAATAAACATTTTTCAGACTGTCTGCTTGCTAAAAAATTTGCTAATGATAGATTAAAATCCTCACAAAATGACGAAGAACGGGTGAAATTTGTAGAGCTACGACGCAAAGCCAAAAAGTTAATTAAGCAAAGTAAAAAGACCCTGGAGTTACATGTTGCGAATCAAAGTAAAACAAACCCGAAAGAATTCTATAGTTATATCAGAAAGAAAAAAGTAGTTACTTCAACTGTTGGACCGTTAGTCGATGAAAATGGAGAATACACCAAAGACGAAGTACAAATGAGTAATGCCCTCAATACCTTCTTTGCATCAGTTTTTACAACAGAAGACCTCAGTGATATCCCTACACCATCGCCGATTCAGATTGATAATTCAGATGTTCTAAGCAATATCACCGTTACAGAGAGAGAAGTATTGAATTGTTTAGATAAACTCAAGGTAAATAAAACGCCAGGACCTGATACAATCTCACCTAGAGTTCTAAAGGAAGCTAAGGATGAGCTCTCCAAACCACTGACATTGCTATTCAATGAATCCTTGCAGTCTGGGACTATGCCTGATCAGTGGAAGCTAGCCAACATAACACCGATATTCAAAAAAGGCAGCAAATCCCTACCCAGTAACTATCGTCCAATTAGCTTAACCTCAATTGTATGTACAATGCTAGAAACGGTCATAAGAGACAGACTCGTAAATCACTTAGAGGCAAATAACTTACTTAAAGATACTTAACACGGCTTTCGTAAAAAACGTTCCTGTTTAACAAACCTCTTAGACTTCTTCCACGATATCCTCAACCTCTACGATGAGAGTAAAGCTGTAGATATTATATACCTTGATTTTCAAAAGGCCTTTGACAAAGGTCCCCACAAACGTTTACTGCTAAAACTAAAAGCGCATGGAATACAACACAGTGTGTTGAAATGGATAGAAAATTGGCTCAGCGACAGAAAGCAAAGAGTAGTCATAAACGGTAAGGCATCTAAATGGACCAATGTAAGTAGCGGGGTACCCCAGGGATCGGTACTAGGACCAATTTTCTTTCTAATTTACATCAACGACTTAGATGAGGGTCTCACCTGTACAATCTCAAAATTTGCTGACGATACAAAAATTGCAAATAGCGTACTCTCAAAAGAAAAGTTGACGATATGCAACACAATCTAGATAAATTGTCATGTTGGGCCCAAATTTGGCAAATGAGTTTCAATGCGGATAAATGTAAAGTACTACATATCGGATACCTAAATGAGAAAGCAAACTATTCGATGAATGGCACTCAGCTTAAGAATGTAAACAAAGAAACCGATCTGGGAGTAACAATATCGAGTAACCTAAAACCGAGTCAACAATGTTCAGAAGTTGTTAAGAAGGCAAACAAAATAATTGGCTTTATAGGCAGGTCATTTGAGCATAAATCCAAAGAAGTTATCCTAACCCTTTACAATTCCTTAGTCCGCCCTCTTCTGGAATACTGCGTTCAATCCTGGTGCCCTTATTACCAAAAAGATATAAACAAGCTAGAACGAGTTCAACGTAGAGTTACCAAAATGATACCTAGCCTAAAGAACAAACCATACGAAGAGCGTCTTAGAGAATTAAATCTATTTCCTTTAACCCAGCGCAGATTAAGAGGTGACTTAATTCAAGTGTTCAAAATCATCAAAGGCATCGACAATATGAACTGTAGTAAGTACTTCACTATCGACCAATCTAATTACACGCGGGGAAACGGTTGCAAAATTATTGGTAAATCTTTTAACTCACACGAATCTAAGAATTTCTTCTTCAATCGAGTTGTCAACTTGTGGAAAGGGCTTCCCCGAGACGTTATAGACTGCAGCATCGTTGATTCATTTAAACTCCGCTTAGACAAATATCTCGCATCAAACCCGCGACTGACTGCGTTTGTAAATGAATAACTTTATTTTATCCCCCCCTCAGTTACTAACCCATCTGTCCCCTGCTAACTTCCTAATCCTGCCACGGACATTAGTTCTAGGGCAGTAGTTCCCTTTCCAATGTTCCCTTACTCACTCTAACCCACTGTTTGGACACTTGATCCTCAGTGTTTTGAGGACAAGCAGCCTAGAAGGGTCACTAGTACTGTTGTTGCTTGATTTCCTTTGTACTCCTTTGTACTTCTTCATCTATATTCCCATCTTTAATAAGCACACTGCCCAAATATTTAAATGAGCTGACATTCTCCATAGCCTGGCAGTTCAACCTCACTTCACACTCTGTGGCTTCACCCCTTTCGAAGACCATAACCTTGCTCATCCCCGCATTTACCTTCAGATTCCGTTTTTTGCACACTGTTCCAAACATATTTACCAGACCCTGCAACTCCCATTCACTATCGCTTATCAGAACTGTACCATCAGCAAACAGCAATACAAGTAGCTTCCACTCATTTCCCTCCCTTATCAGCAATACACCAACATCCACTGCTCTTCTTTGTATTTCTTTCATGACTCCATCCATATATATAGTAAGCAACCACGGGGACATCACACACCCCTGTTTCAACCCAACATTCAATTAATACATAATTCATGACTTAATAACAACTTTTATTTACTGCGGGCGGACAATAATACATTTAATTACAATAAATATATATGATGTAATAATTCAGCTACAATTGGGTACAAAATATCAATGTCTTAGCCATATGCAACCAGGGCCTATTTTTCTAATCATAAGATCAATGCAGACGGCAGAGTTCCTTGAGGGGAGTCCAAGATAAACCTTGTTCATCAGAATGTGTGACGACAACTTGAATAGCGAGTGATAGTTACATAGAGTTACATATATATACACATACTACACAGACGTTGCAGTCCCTACTAGGCACTCCAACCTTTAAACAAAAAATAGCATATACCGGTATATGTATACTGTATATAATTATACTGTATATATATATATATATATATATATATATATATATATATATATATATATATATATATATACTAGCATTTAAGACGAGAGATGAGAGAAAGAAAAGAGTGAGTGTTGAGAGTGTAGTGTGCTACAAACAACTTGTCCACCCGTCTGAATCACTCTGTCCAACCCCAAGACATATCACCACCACCACTCCCTGCCTCACTCTATTTATTTATTCACTCACACTCACCTACTCTGTAGTACTCTGCTCTGGGTGGCTTTCTTTTGTTCGCTTCCATTACTTTGAGTTACAAGGAGTTACAAGATATAGTTAGTATCTCAGAGACATTACGGTCCATTGCGGGGTGGAAGGAACGATATTGTTTAATGTACTCATTCCAGAGTGTGCAAAATGCTATCTATTTTCTTTTATCTACTTTATACTTCTGAGGGAAGTTTCTTCCAGGTAGAACAATCTCATATGAGAATATGTTTCCACGAATACTAGTGCTAAACCTTTTCAATTCTAATTGGTTGCATGTTGTTTTCATATTGAGGCTAAACATTTTGCTCTAATCCATATTGTCAAACCCATTGAGTATTTTAATAACTTAATTAAGCTGACCTCGTAGTCTGTGTGTCTCCAGTGGAAAACTATCAAGAGCTTTCAACTGGTCCTCATAGCTCAGTCTTGTAATCGATAGAATAAGCTTTGTATCCCTAGCTTGTACTCATTCAAGTAGCTCTATATCTTTCCTGAGTTATGGGGACCAAAATTGAACAGCATACTTATAAAGGCCGTATCAGAGCGTTGTAAAGTGTGAGGACTATTTCCTTATTTCTATACTTAAATTGCCTCTCAATATAGCCCAATAATTTCTGAGATTGCTTCTCTACTTTAATGCACTGCTTGGAATATTTAGGTCACTGGAAATCAGAACACCTAAATCCTTTTCCAAGTCATTCACTTCAAGAGACATTCCCAATAACGAACAGCCTGACTTGAGGTTTGCTTGGCCGATATGCATCACCTTGCACTTTCCAAGTTTAGAGGCATGTGCCATGTCTCCAAACATTCAACCAGTCTGTTGGAGTTCTTCCTGAGCTATTCAACCGTTTTGGGATCCTTCACATTAATTCCAAGCTATATGTCATCTGTAAACTTGGATATTATACTCAGCAGACAAATATCGAAGTAATTGACGTACATGAAAAGAAAAGTGGGCCAAGGACAGATTCCTGTAGAACTCTAGAAGTGACCGGAGTCCACTCAGAAGAAAAGGGGTGATTTCATTTCGCACTTCTCGTACAATTCGTGGAAGAAAGCTATCTGGGCCGGATTACCTGAACCTATGTATTTCATATATTACCTGAACCTATGTATTTCATATATTACCTGAACCTATGTATTTCATATATTACCTGAACCTATGTATTTCATATATTACCTGAACCTATGTATTTCATATATTACCTGAACCTATGTATTTCATATATTCGTTTTGCTACCTCATCTAGGGTACATCTAATGACTAATTCTGCTAAGAACTTCACCATCATGCACTAATCCGTGACTTCACATGTTATTGGCGTCTTCCCATGTAAATACCGAGGCAAAATATTTGTTTAGGGAATTGGCTTTATCAATGTCAGAGGTTTGTAGTTGGCCAGTTGGATCGTTTAGGGGTCCAATGCTACTTTTGAATGGCTTCCTGATGTTCACATAGCTGCAGAACTCTTTAGGATGCTATTAGCAGACTCAGGGCTGCAACCCCGATTTCTTCATTCCTCTGTGCTTCCTTTATAAGAGATTTCACTCTCCTACACATATATTTGAAGGAATCTAAGTCGCTTGGGTCCTGACTTATTTTGGCTTTTCTGTATGCAACCATTATTTCTAATTGCTGAGAGAGAGAGAGAGAGAGAGAGAGAGAGAGAGAGAGTGAGAGTGAGAAAAAGTGAAGGTGAGTGAGGGTAAGAGAGAGTTACACAGAGATACACAGTTACACAGTTACACAAATACTTATTCTAGCTATATTCAGACGATTTGATGAAGCTTAAGAAGATCCGGATCTATGGTAGTTAAAAAGGATTGGTTGAGATAGTTTGAAGCCTTATTATTGCGAGAGGTCCTTCCTAAGCTGAATAAAATCACCTAATCATTGCCAGAAGATAATCAATAATAGGATGTCATCGGTACTGAAGGGGTTACGACAGCATCGCCAATTACACGTATTGCGTAAACATTTAATGGGACTGTTCGAATCAATCCAGTGGCGAAGTTTCAGGTATATCATTAGTGTCTGAAATGTTTGGTATGTCTTCGGTCTCATTCGGTATGTAAATTTAGCTCCTACCTGGTGTATTCATTCCCTTTGAGGGGACGTTGTTCTATTTATTTATTTATTTTGTATAATTACCGGTATCTATGTTTTAGTTTGTTACCTAGACCTCTATACAGCTTTAAAAACGCCCCCTAGACCCCGTTCCAAGATAAAGTTGTACATTTTCGGTAGAAACATTTCTCAGCCGAAGGCCGGTTCCTCCTAAAATTACAGGCTCGCTATCGCTCGCCTGGATAACATTGACACCTAAATGGCACGAAAGGTCTTAATATTTACACAGAAATGGGGCGAACAGTCTTGCAATCGTCAAACTAATTGGCCATACGTCTTCATATATGAAAACTAGTGGGGCTAAACATGAGGGAGAAGGGAATCCAGGAAAATACAAATACAAATATTAGGGGAGGTGTGGTGGAGTGGTCATGCCACTGGATTGGTAATCCAATGGATCCGGGTTCAAATCCCGATATGTCAGTGGGAAGATATAATTGGGATTGAATTTGTGCTGTACCTAGTATCAGTGCATTACCACAAAGCCCACCGAAATGCCAAAAAAATATCCTCATTGTTCCCTGATTAAATAACACGGTATGAATATTCCCATATTCAAAATATGTTACAGGGGGACAATGCCTAGTGAGTTACTGCTCAATAGGTGGCGTTCTGAGAGTGAGGGTCTGAGTCTGGAGGGTGAGACGGTGAAGCACTTGAGCGAAGCAACCGGCCGCTTCAGAGATGGAGCTGCTTCGAGCCATGATGGATGCTTCACAGTTCTCACTCCCCAGACTGGAACAAGACCTCACGGGCTTCACCGTGTTGAGCGGTGGAATGTACTGTACTGTACATGCTCTCAGCCTATGCCCGAGAGGAAGTAGTTGGAAAAAAAAAAAAAAAAAAAAAAAAATGCCCTTAACCCCTTCAATACCGGCGCCGTTCTTTTTACATTATTCTGGCTACTATTAGACGATTTTATTCAGTTTAAAAAGTGCCTTGACCATTGAACAGAGTTCGAACTATCTCACTTAACTTTTTCTATCATCACATATCCTTCTTAAGCTGCACATAATCGTCGAAATATAACTAGAATGAAATGAAAAAGACGTCGCCGGTACAGTAGGGGTTAAACGTTCGGTATCTTGGCTGTCTCATTCGGTATGTATATATCTAGCTCCGACCTGTTTAATTCATGCCTTTGAGTATTAGAAGTTACGATTACGCATTTCTGTATTTAAATCGCCAAACAAATGGGTTGAACGTTTTATAATTTGAAAACTAATGGGGCTAAACACGAAAGAGAAGGTTGTTCAGGATAATACAAATACTTGCCCTTAAATTTTCGTTCTGAAAGCGGTCTCATTCGGTATGTAAATCTAGCTCCGACCTGTTTAATTCATTCTTGTGAGTTTTCGAAGTTACGATGACGTATTTCTGTTTGGCGGTATCCGAGTGTGATATTCACAAGTTTTTCGGTCATGTATTCGTGTTTCAAGGTCCTCTTTATGTTTTTTAGGTACACTCGGATACCATAGTCTCTAGCCCACTCAGGAGAATTCGTGGACCCCGTATGTTTTTCTCTATCAATTATAGCTATCTGGATTGAATTTCGGGTCAAACTTGCTTATCAATAAATAGTATATATAATTTTGTAGTTGATTTATAGAAAATTCTATTCTTAAATTTGTTTCCAGAGATATGTTTCCATAACTAGAAATAGGTGAAGTCCAGGAATTTGTATGAGTGGGCTAGAGACTCGTTTTTTTTGGTGACCCTGGTCTCTGGGTATTCTCCTGGGTGACCTAGATGTGTGTGAATTTTTTGTTTTGTCTGTGTTTGTTCGGTGTTTTGTGTTTTCCCTGTTCTTGCTCTGTTTTGAGTCGGCCACCCCCAAGAAAATAAAAGCAAAACAAATAATACAATAGAGTAGAATAGAAAATATAAATACAAAAAATAGGAAAAGTGTGGATTGGGCCTGAGCATATATGGATGGATGGATGGATGGGTGGGCTAGAGACAATGGTGTCCGAGTGTACCAACTTAAGGGGAGGCAGTTGGTTTTTCGAGTCCTCCTCCTCCCTCATGTTTAGCCGTATTAGTTATGAGATTTCAAGACATTCGCCCCATTAGTTTGGCGATATTCAGACATTTTGCCCCATTTCTTTGCCAATATTAAGACCTTTCGTGCCATTTAGGGGTCGACTTTTTTCCTGGCGAGCAATAGCGAGCCTGTATTTGAAGAGGAATCGGCCTTCGGCCAGGACATTTTTCTACCGAAAAATGTACAAATTTATATCGACGGGGGTTCTTTTGGGTGTTTTTTTAAGTTTGATGGAGGTTTAGAGAACAAACTAAACCCCCTTCTTAACCCTTCCAGCCCGGGAGCCATTTTAAAATGATGGCGCGGCAGATGGGCAGCTGCCCGGGTGTCCTTTTAAAATCTCTGTGCTTGAAAGCATGCTATAAAATTCGCGCAGGCAAATTTTACTTTGCAGGGGCGATCGCAGCACCACCAAGCCTCAACTACTACCGTTATCTGTTCCTACGTAGCCGCCATAGCGAGTTATAGCGAAATCATGAATTCCGACGCGCCCGATTCTGTGCAACCTCCCGCGCGCCCCAGTGTTATCCCGCTTGCTACTTCGACGCCTGTTCCAACCGAGAAAAAAGCTAAACGAAAGGAAGTTAAACGTTTGTTGAGTGATAGTGATATACAACGAGAACTTTTTAACGTTGAACTGAGCAGTGGCGAAAGCTTGGTGGACAAAAACCTATTTATTAACAGTGGAAGTGGAAGCGAAGTTGAGGATATTGTTGGCTTTGGAGAGGACGACAATGTAGATCTATTTGAGGGGGGAGACAGTAGTGATGATCCTGATGTGGAAGTGGTTGAGGAAGGTGCTACTGAACTTCCAAGTGTGCTAGAGCCAACCCCTTCGCCAAGTTTCGTAGGCCAGTCTAGGCCTAGGCCTAGCCCTAGCCCAGGACCTTCCCCTTTACCTGTACTGTCCGTATGCCCTTGAAAGTGGGCAAATATTTTTATAAACAATCATTGGTGAAAAGTGCAGCTAAAAAAGCATGCAGGGCAGCAGCAGAAAATGCTAGGGAAGCGGAAGACAGTGCTAGTGACGCCGACCCTGGTCTAGCAACCACCCGCATTCCTTTGTCCCGACGCCTTGACCCGGGACGCCACGTGGGTCACCCACAGCCCTTGGCTTCATCTCTCCCTGACGACGACCGAAGGGCCTCTACAAGTGGCCCGAATTGTCTCCTGAAGAGGATGCTGACGACCCCAACATTGCCCCAGATGACCTGACGTCGCCTGAGGAGGAAGTCCCGACAAGACGGGTTAGAGGGCGAGGTCGTGGACGTGGTCGTGGTCAGCTTGCTGACGCCGATGCCCCTGGGCCTGCGCGTGGGCATGCAGGGCGTCCGCGTGGCCAAGGGTGTGTGCCAGGGCGTCCAGGGCATGTGCCTTCTGCAGCTGCACATCCTCGAGCATCCGACCTGTTTGTGTGGACAGATGGGGCTGATTTTGAGCCAGATTGTCCTGCCTTTGACAAGGTACAGCAGGGTTCAGGGGTGTCACCAGCATATCCCTGTGGCCCAAATGCTACCCCCAGTGAACTTTTCTGTGGCTTCTATGACAATGAAGTCATGGAATACCTCATCGAAGAGACAAATAACCACCATGCTATCTGTTCCAACTTTCTTGGGAGGAAGAGCAGTGTCAAGATGGTGGCATGGAGAGCTCTCACTGTGGCAGAACTATATGTGTTCTTGGCACTCACAATACTGATGACACATATATAGAAGCACGTTCTGGCCGAGTACTGGATCACTGGCGACATCGTAACGACTCCAGCATTTGGCAAGTACATGTCCAGGGATAGGTACTTCGACATCTTCTCATAATATCCACCTCACAAACAACATGGCAGTCCACCTTCAAGACTCACTATGGAAGATCAGGAAGCTGTATGACATGATACGTCATCGGTTTTTCACCTACCTGATTCCTTTCCAGAAGATGTGCCTCAATGAGTCTCTGGTCCTGTTCCGTGGTAGGCTGCACTTCCAGCAGTATATCCCGTCCAAGAGACACCACTTCAGCATCAAGCTCTTCGTCCTCTGCGACTGCAAAACGGGATATGTGCTGGACTTTATAGTCTACAGCGGCAAGGGTGGCGAAATTCAGACTGACCCCCTCATTGGTTTTGGCGGCGCTGTAGGGTAATGATCCCGACAGTTTAGGTCCAATAGGGCATATTTTGAATTTGGCGATATCGTATCGCATGTACGATTTCGGCTAGTTCTTTGTGTATTGTAGTTTATTATTAAGTGTAGGTTAAATATTAACTGTAATGTATAAATATCTACATCAGCTCTAGATGTACCATGAAACCAATTTATGGGTTATAATTATTATGAGCCGGCAGCCATATGTAATTTCGCGAAGCGATCGGACGCTGGCTCTTTAGTCTCTCAAAAACCACCATACAGCCAACAGCTCCCCCCGGCTCTGACTTGACCCATAGTTCACCATATGTTACAATTACTAATCTATATCAACAGTCTACATCACCAGTCCTCTAAGCTAAGTTCATTGTATCGATATTGTATTATGTGAACATTCCTACATGTCATGCAATTGAATTAGCCGTGTGTGGGGGACTGGATTACACCCATCGAATACTTTCGTTGGTAATTATTATATAACTATTTGTTGGGATATTTTCATGTACCAGTGATATGCAATTTAACCTCTTTATCTAAATTCCCGACAAATAATGGTCCTTCCAACTCTAGAACTTAATTTATTACAGTAATAGTGTTATGTTTGCATCCGCTTTCGCTTGGTGTTACAAATGGCTGCCGCGCTAGGGGTTGGGCAAACTGCCCTTGCGGTTTTGTTTTTATGTTTCCTACGTTGCCTAGCTATCCCTGTGTTTTTTCGGTGGCGCCCCCGTCACTGTTGGTTTGGGGGAACTAGTTTCCCACTTTTTTCGACGTGGTGCTGCTTACCTTGTTTGGGGGTTTGCTGGGCTAGGTATATGTGTGAGGGTATCTCGGTTTGCTACCATTTCTCGCGTTTTTTTTTTGGAGGGGGGGTTAGGCCTACTGAGTGTCTGTGGTTGTTTTGATGACACTGTTCGTGGTAGCCTACTTGGTGACTTTAAGTTTAGCCTTTAGGCCATATGAGACTCTTTTCTTAATTTTGCCGGTGGGGAGGGTTCTCATGTGACTCATTTAATTAAATTTCATAGCCTAGTTGCCTAATTACGGTCATGGGGTTCGGTCTCTGTTGATTCCTAAGCGATTGACAGCCAACAGACCTCATGATTGTGGAATGGGCAGCTGGGCTAGGCCTAATACTTATTACTAGACAGTTCTTTTAATTTACCCTTCTTTCTCTAGCCCTAGTTTGTTTCTGCTACTTGTCAATTTCTTATTAATTCAATTAATTCATCCTACTGCAGCTAGTAGCCTAATGACCGTTTCCAAATTGGGAGTGGCAATGCTATTGCCACATTTTTTAATTTAAATTAATTTGTGTAACTAGTTTGCTTTATAGTTTAGAGAGTTAATAGCCTAGATTCAGACTTTAACGATGACAGATATAAAGAAGCTTAGGATTCGGAAGGGAGGGATGAAGGGAAGTTTAAATAGGTGTTTAAGAGATCTTGATCAATTTTTATTAAGTGCCTCGGCTGATCAAATTAAGGGTAAATTTGCTACTGTAACTAAATCGCTAGCCATTTATAATAATTATGCTCAGCAGGTATATGATTTATTGACAAGTACTGACGATGTGGAAGAAGAAATGTCAGCAGATCTTGAGTACGTTAAGGATGTTAATACAGCCTTAGCCAGACTATCTTCCACACAAGAAAACACCCTGTTAAGGATACCGGTACACCAAAGGCGACTGGCTTTAACCTGCCGAAGCTTACTTTGCCTACCTTTTCCGGGGATTTGACTACCTGGACTGGATTTTGGGATATCTTTGAGTGTTCCATCCATCGGAATAAAACACTCACATCCATCCAAAGGTTTACCTATCTCCGTGGCCAATTGAAAGGGGCGGCATTGAAGTTGATCGATGGGTACAAGCTAGAATCTACAAGCTACGAGTCTGCAGTGGAGTTGCTGAAAAGAACTTACGGGAGAGAGGAAGTCATCAAGACCACATTAATTACTAAATTCTTCACTCTAGATCCTCCATTCTATGATGTGACAGACCTAAAGGAGTACTATGCCTCCTTTGAGAGCCTCCTCCGATCTATGGAGACAATGGCAATCACCAAGTAGGAAATATTTAGTGTAAATATCTTGAACAAGATACCCTCTCCCCTAAAGGATATCGTAAGACGACAACTAAGCGACTCTCCACTAAACTTGGAAGCGTTGGTGCAGGTGTACCAGACTGAAGTCTTCAATATGGAGAGTACTGGACACTACCGACAAGTGGAGATGTCACCATCCATTACAGCTTTCCCGGTACAGACTTCTAAACAGAAAAGGCCAATATCATTAGGTTGCAAGTTGTGCAGTGTCCACGGTCATCTGTGGTACCAGTGTCCTAAGTATCCTAAGGCTACACAGAAAATTGGCAAGGCTAAATCGCTTAAGTTATGTACCAGCTGTCTGGCAAGAGACCACTTCAACAGTACTTGCACCAATTCCTACATCAAACCTTGTAAGTATTGCAAGGGGAAACATCGGTTTTCCCTTTGCACCCAGTCTGATCGGCACGACGGCAAAGAAAAGGGGAGAACCACCAAAGAGTCACATGAGAAAAGTAAGAGTGAGGGTGATAAAGTATCTGCCATGTCCATTGCTTCTCGAGAATGTCAATTGCTTCCTACTATGATGCTGCCAGTAGTGGGGAGTAATAATAAGCCTATAATGACGTGCACCTTACTTGACCAGTGCTCACAGAGGTCATTCGTTCTGCGGTCATCATTACCCCAGCTCAAGTGTACCAGCAAGGGTCAAGAGAATTTGCGTCTCCATGGTTTCACTGGTGAAGTAGATTCCAGTGACTATGATATAGCGGATATTTCCTATGTTTATAGAAGAAAGGTATGTCCCATCAAGGCTGTTGTGGTCGACAAACTATCAAGTTTCTATATAGCATCAGAGATTCAACCACATTTGAAATATCTCAGAAGCAAGGGTTATAAACTGGCTGATGATCAACTCTCTGCTAACAATGGAATTATGCTACTGGTCGGAGCTGATTATTACTACGACCTGGTTCACCCTGGATATCGGCGGGTAGATAAGCTAATAATGCTCCCCACGATCCAAGGGTATGCCATTTCTGGATCCTATGCCACTTCCTCTCAAGACACACAGGTGGAGGTGGTTACGGTCCTCAAGGCAGCAGTCAGCCCCATAGATAAATATATTAGGTCAAATGTGCCTGATAATACATGTACTGATATAGATAAGCTATGGGACTTGGACAATATTGGAATTGACCCACATGAACTTGATCGTGAGTCCAAGCTAGCGTTAAGCTCGTATGAAGAGACTGTAATGTATGACTCTGGCAGGGGTCAGTATGTGGTAAGGCTCCCTTGGAAGGATAACAAGAGTAAATTACCTACTAATTTCCATGTAGCACTTGGTAAGTTACGTGGCCTTCAGAAGCAGTTTGTCAATGATCCAAATTATTGCGAGACTTATGCGGCAGTTTTAAACGAGCAGGTACAACGTGGATTTGTGGAGAGAGTAGATCTCAGTGAGTATGGGGATAACATCCATTACCTTGCTCACTATGGGATTAAAAAGGACAGTTCCACCACTCCTGTTCGTATTGTGTATGACTGCTCTGCTAAATCCAGTGATCGCTCCTATAGCCTGAATGATTGTCTGTACACGGGTCTGTCCCTGGTCTCTGATCTCGCGCACATTTTGTTGCGCTTCAGATGTCATAAGTTGCATGGGTCGCCGATATTGAGAAGGCCTTCCTGATGCTTCAACTCCATCGTGAAGACAGGGACTCGACATGATTTTTATGGCCACGGGACCCAATGGATCTAGATTCAGAGTATCTGGTCTACAGGTTCAGAGTCATCTTATGCGGGACGACCTGTTCCCAGTTCCTTCTCAACGCTACTATCTTGCGACACCTTGAGGAGGCTGGACTATATCCTGACTTCAAGAATGAGATCAAGCAGGGGATCTATGTGGACAATCTTCAAGGCACTGGAGACGATGAAGATTTATTGCTCGAAAGATGCTGGGAGATCTGCGATATATTTGCCAAGGCTCATCTATACTTGAGAGAATGGGCCACTAATAGTGATCTTTTGAAAGGTCAATTTGCTTCTGACGTTGTAGCTACTGAGAATAGTGAGGTGAAGTTTTTAGGCCACAAATGGGACACTACCACAGATTGTATATCCTTCTGTCACACCCCATGCGGCAGTGAGCTTATGACCAAGCGAAACTGCTTAAGCTTGTAAGCGAGGTTGTTTGATCCCCTAGGTTTTTTGCTGCCTGTAACTATCCGTGCTCGTATGTTTTTACAGCAACTGTGGCGGCTAAAACTAGATTGGGACACGCCCCTCCCGACTGAGTTACAAGATACTTGGCGGTTGATTCGGTCGGACCTTTCCACATGTTGCAAGGTCCAACTTAATCGTCAGGTTATTAGTGGTCAACAGGTGGATCTACATGCCTTTTCAGATGCTAGTAATAGTGTGTACGGTACTGCCATATACATATGCACTGGTAGTGAAGCGAAACTGGCTATAGCAAAGACCAAAGTAGCCCCTATAAAGAAAATTACAGTTCCTAAATTAGAACTTACTGCACAATGTTCTGTCTGCTCGTCTAATAAAGTTTACACTGGATGCTTATACAGACATACTACAGATTAATAACGTCTATGTCTGGAGCGACAGTCAAAAGGCACTTTCATGGGTACACAGACAGAAAGTGTTACCTGTTTATATTTCTAATCGCACTGTTGAGATACATAACTTAGTTCCTACAGCTAAATTTTGCTATGTGAGCACCATGGATAACCCCAGTGACATAATTTCCCGGGGGATCTCGGCGCAACAGTTTATGTCGTCCTCTATTTGGTGGCATGGACCTCCATGGCTTATATCTCCGACTGAATGGCCTCAGGATTTCAGGGAATGCATATCTGATCCTTCAAGTCGGCCCCAAGATGATGTGTTAAGTAGTTCGACTGTGAGTACTACACATAAGGATAACAAGTTGGTAGAGTGGGAACGTTACGGCAGCTATGATAAAGTAATACGGGTATTTGCATGGATATACCGTTTCATTAACAACATGAGAAGTCGGGATCACAGGTCTTTCCTTAGTGAAGATTCGAAGCATATCAGACTCCATGAATTGAGATCAGCAGAAGCGAAACTAATATGTTTAGTACAAAGGGAATCTTATCCTACTGAACATCAAATCCTGAGCAAGGAGTCAAAGGCCAAACCCTCTAACTTAATGAGGCAGCTAGGATTATATATGGAAGGAGGCATAATTAAGTGTAGAGGCAGGATACAAAAGGCGGAAATTATTGATTCTGCGAAATATCCTGTCCTCCTTAGCTCCTCTCATTTGATTACCAAACTGTTGATTCGCCAATGCCATAGGACCTGCCTACATTTTGGCGTAAATTATGTTCTGGCGTATATGCGACAACGTTGGTGGATCCCTAAGATGCGACAAGCAATTAAAGGGATCCACAATAGCTGTACTATCAGTAAAAGATTACAGGGTAAGCCTTACTCCCCTTACTCCCTTGCCTGAGTTCAGGGTACAAAGGACTGAACCATTTCAGGTAACCGGGGTAGACTACACCGGAGCGATTCAAGTTAGAGAATCGCCCGGTAATATCATAAAGGTATATGCCGTTCTATTCACATGTGCGTTAACCAAAGCGATTCATATTGAATTGATTGACGACCTCTCCAGTGAGGGGTTTTTGCATACTCTAAGACGCTTTGCAGGCCGCAATGGTTTCCCTCAAATTATCATGAGCGATAATGCGACTTGTTTTGTCGGGGCCTCTAAATATCTCCAGAGTTTAATGGATGACCCGCAAGTTGTGGCTACCCTCACTGGAAAGGGTTGTCAGTGGAAATTTATACCAGCATGTGCACCATGGTTCGGGGCGATTTGGGAGAGAACAATCGGTATTGTCAAATCTGCCATGAAGAAGGTATTAGGAAGGGCACTGGTGACCAGAAGGGAGTTGCAAACCATCTTAATAGAGATTGAGATGTCAGTCAACGACAGGCCCTTGACCTATACCTCGGCAGATGTTGATGACCTCTTACCCATTTCGCCTTCTATGCTAACACGTGGACGAACCCTTAATACCTTTCCTAGATCGTCAGTAACTGACGAAGATCTACAAGTAAGACCCTACGTTCGGCGATGCTGACGCCACCCGTCGTCGCTTCCAGTATGTGAACAAGGTGTCGGACGATCTATGGAAAAGGAGGACCCAAGAATATTTGCTGTCTCTTCGCGAGTGTCACTCCAATATGATCAAAGGGACGAATCAACGATGGCCTCGTATCGGGGATATCGTACTGATTCATGATGAGCGTCCTAGGTTATTTTGGAAGCTTGGGAGGATTGTCGATTTGTTACAGGGCATTGATGGTCTTATAAGGGTTGCTAGATTACGAACTTCGACAGGGGTTACTACTCGCCAAAGTCGTAAGGTTATATCCCTTGGAGCAGGATGTAGAACTGCCGGATGATACTGGCGTCTCTACTGATACCCCTCCGCGGGAGAGTGCTGGTGACAGTGCTCCTCAGGGTGGGGCAGTTGATAATGAGAAGGATGATCCTCCTCTGGCTTCAGGTGGCGCTCGCCCCAAAAGGAGGGCAGCTATGAGTTCCGTGGATCTTTGGAGATCTAAGATCAAACAAGGTGATCTTTGAATCTTCGATGTCCTTTTGTTTTCTGTATAATTAGCTACTGTATATTGTTTTTGGTGGCGGGCAGTATGTCGGGAATAGGGTAATGATCCCGACAGTTTAGGTCCAATAGGGCATTTGAATTTGGCGGTATCGTATCGCATGTACGATTTCGGCTAGTTCTTTGTGTATTGTAGTTTATTATTAAGTGTAGGTTAAATATTAACTGTAATGTATAAATATCTACATCAGCTCTAGATGTATCATGAAACCAATTTATGGGTTATAATTATTATGAGCCGGCAGCCATATGTAATTTCGCGAAGCGATCGGACGCCGGCCCTTTAGTCTCTCAAAAACCACCATACAGCCAACAGCTCCCCCCGGCTCTGACTCGACCCATAGTTCACCATGTGTTACAATTACTAATCTATATCACCAGTCCTCTAAGCTAAGTTCATTGTATCGATATTGTATTATGTGAACATTCCTACATGTCATGCAATTGAATTAGCCGTGTGTGGGGGACTGGATTACACCCATCGAATACTTCGTTGGTAATTATTATATAACTATTTGTTGGGATATTTTCATGTACCAGTGATATGCAATTTAACCTTTTTATCTAAATTCCCGACAGAAGATGATGGAGAGGTACTTCCATCAAAACCACATCCTCTACACCGATAACTACTACACGTCGCCTATTCTGGCCAAGTACCTCCATGACCGCAAGACCGAAACTGTCGGCACAGTCAAGGCCAAGAGGAAGGGCATGCCAACCTACCTAACGAAGACCAAGAAGACGGACGTCTTCCATAAGAAGAGTGGCCCCATCCTCTCCATCCACTGGCATGACCAGCGCAAGGTCAACCTCCTCACCACATGCCACAAGGCCGAGATGGTCGCCACAGGGAAGGTGGACCAAAGAACCAAGAACCCCGTCCAGAAACCAGCTGCTGTCCTGGACTACAACATAAATATGCGCCTCGTCGACAAGTCCGACATGCAGATGGGCTTCATCGACTGCCTGCGAACATCTTGCAGGTGGTACAAGAAGTTTACCCTGCATACGGTAGATATGTCGGTCCTCAATGCATACAACATCTACCGTCTGAGGACTCAAATAGCCCCGAAGTACAAGTCCCTGCGGACCTTCCATAAGCAGGTGATACTTGAGCTCCTGGCTAAGCATGCGGGTACACCAGGGAGGCCACTACAAGGACCAGGCATGCTGGACAGAACCGGGTGTGCTGAATTTTTCAGGAAGCACCAGCTCAATGCCCTTCCTTTCAAAGCACCAGGTAGTAAAAGCAGAATCCAGAAAAGGTGCCATGTGTGCAGCCACACAACAAGAAGGCCCCGCAAAGCCACAAAAACCACTTGGGAATGCCTCGAGTGTGAAGTGGCACTGTGTGCTGACACCTGCTTCAACGACTTCCACACTCTGATAAACTTTTGAAGTGGAAGTGACAACAGTGAAAGTGACACTCAAATGTAGGCTAAGAATAATAATATAAGTAATATAACTAAGTATAAGTGAAAAGGACACACATAAGTAATAATAAGTGCCTTCAGAACAATATGAACAAGTGAAAGTGACATTATATATATTATTAGCTTACCTAACAATACATAAAAGTGAAAATGACACTATCAAGTATCATAGTCCAGTGAAAGTGACACTATAATAATAATAATAAAGTAGGTATAAGTGAAAGAGACACACATAAGTAATAATAAGTGCCTTCATAACAATATGAACAAGTGAAAGTGACACTATATATATTATTAGCTTACCTAACAATACATAAAAGTGAAAATTACATCATCAACTATCAAAGTCCAGTGAAAGTGACACTATAATCATAATAATAATAATAAAACAAAGTAATAAGTGACAGAGACACAAATAACTTCATGAAAATAACTTTATTGAGTGAAAATAACATAATAACTATAATACATTGCATAATATACAATAAAACACTATCAAATCGCTTCCCGGCATAATTGCGGGTGGAGCGACGAGTGCAACTGGGCGTCGTAGCCGGGGCCGCGGTTGAGTGTTCGGACTCGCCGAGGTAAATACGTGGCAAAAGTTACCTCCACTTCCATTACCATAACTCCGGAACCCTTTGAGCTAGAGAGCTCTACTTAACGCCATTCTACGCGGCAAGGTAAGGCGCAAATTTTGACATATGTTTGATTAATGTAGGTAATATATTAAGCGAGATTAGCCTTTGTTTACTTTTGTTGATTTTCGGCCAGATCGCCTGGATACGAGCTCGGTCCTTTGGAGAGGCAGCCCGGGCCACAAGGGTTAAACCATTGAGCCGAACCAGTAAATTATGCTGCACAATACTGTCTGAGCTTCTTTAACAAATACAGTCAACGGGGAAGGTTCATTAGTCAATTAAGGTGGAATAGGCGTATTTATTTGCTTATTTATTTATCTTTATCATTTATATAGTTTCGTTCTTAAACCTCCATCAAGCTTAATCAAATCACCCCTCAATACCTTCCTTCAAGATGAACTTGTACATTTTTCGATAGAAAACTGTTCCGGTCTTTGGCCTGTTCATCTTAAATTTCTGGCTCCCTATTACTCGCTGGGGAAAAATCGACACCTAAATGGCACGTAAAATCGTAATATTGACAAAGATATGGGACGAAAGATCTTAAAATCGCCAAACTAATGGGTCGAACTTCTAAAAATCTGAAAACTAACGGGGCTAAACATGAGGTAGAAGGGGGTCCAGAAAAACGACATACCTCCCCTTAATAGCCCTTTCTTTAGTACAAATTTATGTAGTACATACAGTATATCAGTGGCACGCATTTATTTAGTACATAATGTTTTAGTACATATTTCTTTAGTACATATTTCTTTAGTACATATTACTTTAGTACATATTACTTTAGTACATATTTATATAATACATATTACTTTAGTACATATTACTTTAGTACATATTACTTTAGTACATATTTCTTTAGTACATATTTATATAATACATATTTACTTTAGTACATATTTCTTTAGTACATATTACTTTAGTACATATTTATTTAGTACATATCACTTTAGTACATATTTATTTAGTACATATCACTTTAGTACATATTACTTTAGTACATATCTCTTTAGTACATATTACTTTAGTACATATTACTTTAGTACATATTTATGTAATACATATTTCTTTAGTACATATTACTTTAGTACATATCTCTTTAGTACATATTACTTTAGTACATATTTCTTTAGCACATATTTATATAATACATATTTCTTTTTTCATTTATTGATTATTATTTTTTAGTTTCCTCCCTAGAACTCCATCAAACTTAAAAAAACATCCATCAGATCCCCCTTCTAGATTAATTTGTACATTTTTCGGTAGAAAAATGTCTTACTTTTAGGATTATAAGCTCGCTATCGCTCGCCAGGAAACAATCGACACGTAAATGGCACGAAATGTCTTAAAATTGACAACGAAATGGGGCAAAAGGTATTAAAATCACCAAACTAATGTGCCGAACGTCATAAAATCTGAAAACTATTGGGGGTAAGCATGAGGAAGAAGGGTGACCAGAAAACAGCCCATGTCCCCTTAAGCCTCAACCCCTTCTCTGCCGGCGACATCGTTTTAACTATATTCTGACTACTGAAAGATGATTTTATTCAGTTTAAGATGGGTCTCCAGCAATTAACAGGGTTTAAACTATCTCCCTTAACCCTTTTTACTACCACAGATCCTTCTTATACTGAACAAAATCGTCAAAATATAGTCAAAATATAATTAAATAGACGTCCCGGTACAGAAGGGGTTAACCCGTTCACTACCGCAGCCGTCCATTTAACTTTATTCTGATAAAAACATACTTTAAAAAAATAGACAGAATAGCCTATAAACACCATGTGAGGAGGAACACTTTATTGACAACGTTTCGCATATACGTGGTAACCATCTTGCAACACAATCCCACCCCTACTCTGTGCAACTCTCTAACCCAAGAGAAACATTACTCTCAAACTGTCTTCTATTCAACAGCTGAGATCTGGAACTCTCTCCCAGAATCATTCTTTCCCTCTTCCTATGACTTAAATTACTTCAAACTCCGTGTGTCCAGGCATTTTAGCTCGAACGTCCCTTGATTTTGGCCCTGTCACTCTTTCAACTATGGGGGAGGCACTCGCTATAGGCAGTTCTGCCTTTTGCCTCCCTCACTCACATAGAACAAAAATGAAAAATATATAGCTTCATCAGGCCAATGCCATACACCAACATATTTTACAAATCAACAATGTCCTTCGAGACGGGAAAGAGAGAGACAGAGAGGGGAGGGGGGGAGGGGGGTAATATTCATAGTGATGTCCATAAAGTACTCCTCCTGACATGGTGTTTGTATTCAACTTTATTCTGGCTACTACTAGACGATTCTATTCGGTTTAAAAAGGGCCTCCAGCATTTAACAGGCTTCGAACTATCTCATTTTACCCATTTTACTACCACAGATCCTTTTTAAACTCTATATAATCGTTTAAATATAGCTATACAAATATTAAAAAGACGTTGCCGGTACAGAAGGGGTTAAGAAAACTTTAAAGGGGGATGGGCTTACGTATTTGCTAATTTATGTAATTTTTACTATTTGTTTTTAAATGTTCCTCCCTAGACCTCCATGAACGTTATAAAAGCACCCGCCAAACCTGTTCCTATAGTAGGTGATGGTGTGTGGGTGTGTGTGCGTGTGTGGGTGTGGATGTGGGAGGGTATGTATGTGTGTGGGGGGGGGGGTATGTGTGTGTATGTGTGAGGAGGGGGGGTGGGAGGAGGTCGGCGGCATCTGGAGGTTGAAAGTTTGAACGGTACATAGTTTAAGGGGACGTTATTTGATTTGTTTATGTATCTTTTATTAGTACCGGTATTTACAATTGTTTCAGTTTGCTCCCTAGACGTCTATCAAGCTTAAAGAAACACCATCCCAAAGACCTCTCTTCCAGATACATTAGAACAAATTTCGGTAGAAAAATGTCCCGGCCGAAGGCTGGTTCCTACGACAATACAGGCTCGCTATCGCTCGCCAGGAAAAAATAGACGCCTTAATATTGACAAAGAAATGGACGAAAGCACTACAAATTTAAAATTATTGAGGCTGAACATGGAGGGGAAGGGGGTTCAGAAAAAAAATAAAACTTCCCCTTAATAAATGCACTGAACTATCCAACTCTAGCTCTTCCCAAGCTTTCTGGCATCTAGCCAAAAACCTCTCCAACAGTTTCTCTTCCTCGTCTTTCCCTCCCCTCTCCCACTCTGATGGCACATCCATCACTTCTTCCTCTGACAAAGCTAAACTCTTCACTCAAACTTTTGCTAGAAACTCCACCTTGGATGATTCCGGTGCTATTCCTCCCTCTCCACCCTCTTCTCTCTTACTTATGCCTAATATCCTAATCTCTTCTAAAGATGTACTTTCTACCCTCTCTGGGCTTAATATACATACATACATACACAACATTTTAAGACTGAGTGTTCCACACATACGTGCAGTTTCAGTCTCTTGTCCTAATGGCGGCGTTCTAGGCAACCCTGTTAAGGGCTGCTTCACTTGTCAAGTTCTTGGATTTGAGATCGGCACGAATAGTCTGATCCCAGGTCTTCCTTGGTCCACCCCTTGGTGCAGCTCCCTCCAGAATCACAGACCTGCATTTTTTCACCCAATTTTTTTCATCCATTCTCTCCACATGTCCATACCATCCCAGTCTACTTGTACGCATCACCTCGCTATACCTAAACGTCTCCTCAGCTCAACATTTGTTATTCTATCCTGTAGCCTGGCCCCACACATCCACCTGACCATTCTCATCTCATTACGTTCCATTCTGCTGACATCCTCTACTTTAACGGCCCATGTTTCTGAGGCATACGTCATTGCACTTCTAACACATGAGGCATACACCTTTCCCTTCAAGGGGAGAGGCATTCTTTTCATGGTCATGATTGGCAGCAGTTCTCTGAACTTCCCCCAGCCACATCTAATTCTAGCAACAGTGGCAGCCTCGGCTCCACCACCAGCAGAGATGGTATCTCCTAGGTAACAAAACTTGTTCGCCAGCTCCAATGACTCATTTCCAAAATTCACAGCCACAGGATCATCACTTAACACAAGCTCGCCTTTGCACACTACGCACTCAAATTTCTCTATTTCTGACCTATCCTTCGGCAGGGGTCCCTTTATTCTACTACAGCGCTTACTCCCATGGTGTACCCAACATCGACAGATGCTACATTGAATTGAGTTAACACCCACACCCTTTCCACACACTGCACATGGGTATGCACCGCTCTTTTCCACATTGCTTCGTCTCAATCTACAATGCATAACCTTGGTTTTGTTAATATTGACTCTTAAACCCTTGCTTGCCATGCCCTCTCTCCATTCTCTGAATTTGGCATCAGCATCTTGCATACTGTCAGCTATTAGGACTAAATCGTCTACATTAAACAGTTCTAACGGGAGTCCGCCTCTAAAAACTCTAGACAGTGCCTCCATGACCATAATAAAGAGGAGGGGGCTTAACACTGAACCCTGATGGACTCCAACACGGACTGCGAACTCATCACTCAGTACACCCTTCACCCTCACCGCACTTCGCGAATCCTCATACATCTTCATTATCACACGCAGCAGCCACTCTTCCACACCAAGTTTCCTCATAGCCCACTGCACAACATCTCTAGGCACCCTATCAAAGGCCTTCTCCAGGTCTACAAACACAAAGTAAAGATCCCTGCATTTTAGTAAGTATCTTTCTTGTATCTGCCTGACTATGTAGATAGCATCGGTTGTACCCCGTCCTGGCATAAAACCAAACTGCATAATTATCGTCCATGGAGATGCTTTGCCTGATCAAACCCTCAAAGACTCTCTCACAGACCTTCATGATTTGGTCAAGCATTTTCAGGCCCCTATAATTTCCTCTATCTAGCACTTCCCCTTTTCCTTTGTATATATTTGCTATTTCACTTTTGAGCTAATACTAATAAGGCGTACGGTCCGGACGACGGTGTTCCTCCTGTTGTTCTCAAAACTGTGCTTCCGTGCTGACTCCCTGCCTAGGCAAACTCTTTCGTCTCTGTCTTTCCTCTAACGTCTTCCCTTCATGCTGGAAGTTTGCTCACATTCAACCTGTCCCGAAGAAGGGTGACAGCTCCAATTACTCTCATCTCTTGTCTTTCTAAAGTTTTTGCAACTATTCTTGCTTCCAAATTTCTTAAGCATTTCTCTTCTCATAATCTGCTCTCAGATCGCCAGTATGGCTTCCTTAAGGGTCGCTCTACTGGTGATCTTCTTTCATATCTTACTAACTCTTGGTCATCCTCCTTTCTGGACTTCGGTGAGACTTTTTCTATTGCACTAGACATATCGAAAGAGTCTGGCACAAATCTTTAATTTCTAAACTACCCTCCTTCGGTTTCTATCCCTCCATCTGTGCCTTTGTCTCAATAGCTGCGGTTGTGGACGGCCATTGTTCACTTCCTCACCCTATAAACCTCCGGTGTTCCTCAGGGCTCTGTCCTATCTCCTATTCTCTTTCTAATTTTTATAAATGATCTCCTTAACTGTACCTCAATTCCCATCCATTCATACGCAGACGACTCAACCTTACACTACTCCCTTAGTTTTTCAGAACGCCCCAGCCAGCAATCCCTCAACGACAAACTTAATGAAGCCATAGAACTCTTAAATTCTGATCTAAATACTATCTCCAATTGGGGCAGAGAAAACCTTGTTACCTTTAATGCTTCCAAAACCCAATTTCTCCATCTATCTACCCGTAAGGAACTCCCTGCGGACTATCCCATATTCTTCAACAATACAAAAATCAATCCTTCATCTTCTCTCAATATTCTTGGTGTCTCTTTTTCTTCTGCTCTCAGTTGGAAGGATCATATTACCAGTCTTCCTAAGGCAGCCTCCCAGAAGCTGGGTGTGCTTAACCGCCTTAGGGGATTCTTTTCCCCTGCACAGCTTCTTGCTCTGTACAGGGGCATCGTGCGTCCTTGTATTGAGTATTGTTCACATATGTGGGGAGGTGCCTCTCACACCACTCTCCCAGACAAAGTTGAAAGGAAGGCCTTTCGTATCATTAACTCCCGGCCACTCACCAACTCTCTGCAATCTATCTCTCTCCGCCGCAATGTTGCATCTCTCTCGCTATTCTATCGCTACTATAATAATCAGTGTTCCTCAGAGCTTTCCCAGTGTATACCACCTCCTTTACGTAGGGCACGTGGTACCCGTCTTGTAACTCAATCCCACCCCTACTCTGTGCAACTCTTCCAACCCAAGAGTGAAACGTTGCTCTCAAACTTTCTTCTACTCAACAGCTGAGCTCTGGAACTCTCTCTCAGAATCAGTTTTTCCCTCTTCCTATGACTTAAATTGCTTCAAACTCAGAGTGTCCAGGCATTTTGGCTCGAACGTCCCTTGATTTTGGCCCTGTCACTCTTTCAACTATGGGGGAGGCAATCGCTATAGGCAGTTCTGCCTTTTGCCTCCCTCAATCACAGAAAAAAAAACGAAAAAAAAAATGTTCTGGTGCGAAGACATTCTTTTTGGATCCTCCCAATTTCATTCCGTTGGTTTGGACATTTTAAGACGCTTCCCTTCATTTAATTTGCGATTATAAGACACTTCACCCCATTCCGGTGTTTATTGTATTTTATTACTAGTTTTGCTTATTTTTCTTCTTCTGAACGAGTCTGCAATTTAGAAGAAACCTCTGCCGGAACATTATTCTACCGAAATAATGTACACATTTAGCATGAAGGGAGTCCAAGAGGATATACAGTCGATATATATTGCAAATTTTAGAAAGAAAAATTATATATACAAAATATCCTTTGGACTTAGGACAGCTACACGGACTTGAAAGGCCTTGCGGTCTCTACTAGGTAGCTCTTCCTGGATTCTAAGTGGAAGGCAATGATAGTGAAAAACAAAATAATAATGATATATACCGCTCTCTCCCCACCCACCACATTCTCCGATTTTAGTGTTAGCGTGATACATAAATATAATAAATGAGCTTCAACGAAGGGGAATAGAAAATATACTAGCATATTCGGAGTATATACCAAAATAGAAAATACTTACGTAGATCTGAATAAAAGGTGTTTACGAGAAAGAGAGAGAGAGAGAGAGAGAGAGAGAGAGAGAGAGAGAGAGAGAGAGAGAGAGAGAGAGAGAGAGAGAGAGAGAGAGAGAGAGAGAGAGAGAGAGAGAGAGAGAGAGAGAGAGAGAGAGAGAGAGAGAGAGAGAGAGGGGGGGGGGGGGGGGTAGAGCAACACGTAGTGGAGTCAATGTCGTTTTCTCCCCTTCCCTTCCCTTAACGGGTTGGTGGTAAACATCACTTTAATTAATTGGTAGTCGAACTGTTGCGTGCCTGTCCCCCCCCCCCCCCTCTCTCTCTCTCTCTCTCTCTCTCTCTCTCTCTCTCTCTCTCTCTCTCTCTCTCTCTCTCTCTCTCTCTCGCTTTCTCTCTCTCTCTCTGAGCTATGAGGACCGGTTGAGAGCTCTTGATCTCTTCCCGTTGGAGACCCGCAGACTACGAGGTCAGGTCATTGAAGTTTTTAAAATACTTAATGGGTTCGACAATGTGGATTATAGCAAAATGTTTAGCCTCAATATGAATACAACACGCAACCATGGCTGGAAATTAGAATTGAATAGGTTCAGCACTAGTATCTGTGGACACTTTTTCACATATAAGATCTGTTCTACCTGGAACAAACTTCCCTCCGAACTTGTAAATAGTTCTTCAGTAGAGCAGTTCAAGAAGAGAGTAGATGGTATTTTGCACACTCTGTAAAGAGTGTAGTGCACTAAACAGTCTCTCTCCTTCCACTTCGAGTATCTCCTCGGAATGAACCGTAAGGTCTCTGAGATACTAACTATTCCTTGTAACTCTCTCTCAGTGGGGTGGAACAAACTGCCAGCGAGAGTGGTGGACAGCGACACAATATATGTTGTTAAGGGAAGGTTAGACCTCTATCTACTATAGAGGAGGCTGGGGTAATATGAAACAACACAAATGCAGAAATATACAATTATATATATATATATAAATTATCAAATACATATATTAATACATCTGTGGTAAACTATCAATGGAAGTTGAATATCTATAAGCTATAATCCAAACAAAATCAATCTAAATCGAATTACTCCATATCTAAATTGAATTGGATCTGAAACAAGCTAATTTATATCCAAAGGTCTCACATAATACATTATAATTATATAGGGTAAGGTTATAAGGGTTAATATTATTTCTGGAATTAACTCACCCATAGTTCCACGTGGCAATGAGGCAAAGGAGAATGTTTACCCAATATGGCGGACAATGGGGAGGCAAGACACCGGCCCGGCCCTGAGGATCGAGTCAAGTGAAAGGGAACAAATGATTATATGGGAATGGACATGAATACTATGCTTATCTGTCAGTCAGTCATGGCGTCGATGAGAGTGTCGTGATGGTGTAGCTGTATTTATTGCTGTCAGTGTATTGTGATTAGAGGCACAAAAGCTCGATCAACTGAGGGTGGAAATTAGATGTTAACTGGTATGTTAACCGGTCAGTGTTAGTGGAGGCTCTGAGCTGTCTTCCTCAGAGGCACACCTTGCTGCCTTGGCAAACGCCAGGAGCCCAAATGATCGTACCGCATCTAGGTTGCTCTATACGATATATTGTATTAGTATATACGATAAATTCATATATACTTCATAAGACCATGTCAATATTGCTCAATAGCATATTAGGCCTTTACAATCTTAACTTACTTACAATCTTATAATATATGATCTACTCGTCCTACGCCATGCAGCGGGAACGACCGTGACGTCACAGAGACATACGGGATCACAAATGAGTCATAGCCTATCGTATTTATACGATACACTCCTCCCACAAAAAAATACCTGAACCCCACCTTAAACTTCTGACGCCACATGTCGATGGTGCCAGCAGCAGCGCGTCTGGGACGCGTCCTGGTCCGAGATTGATCACCATCAGTAAGAGGTGAGTCGTTACTTTGAGAATCCTTGGACCCAGCAATAACAAGTGGAGCATGAGATTGCAATGCAGAATCGAGCTCCAAAGAATACAAACGTGCGATAGGACGAACAGTAGTTCCAGTGGCCGTCCTCAATAGTGCCACCCGCTCTACAGAGTCTTCCCTCTGGTATGCCTCCAACACGCGGCCCAATTTACAGTATAGACGAGGACTATCTTCTTTAATTAAAACTACTTCAC
Source organism: Paralithodes platypus (assembly GCA_032716605.1). NCBI lineage: Eukaryota > Metazoa > Arthropoda > Malacostraca > Decapoda > Lithodidae > Paralithodes > Paralithodes platypus. Next base: position 42,847,653 of record CM064502.1, read on the forward strand.
CGACAGTAGGTGCCGTCGGTCTACCAGAGGGTCTAACACTCCTTTCCCTCAATGCTAGCAGATATTCATTAATCCACCGTTTTCTAAAATCTTCGATTACCCTCGATATATACTGGTACCTCTTAGACACCGCTGCCTCAGATTACAACGAGGGATCCTCTAACTCTACTATGGATTGGAAATCAGATGGAAATGCAGTCAATGGTTTACCATATTGCAAGTGAGCTGGCGTTAATGTTAGTGGTTCTTGCAGGTCGGTGTACACATATGTGAGCGGACGATCATTCACGACTGCCTCTATCTCTGTGAGGACTGTCGTCAACTCACTCTTCTTTAATAGAGCACATCCTACTACCGCTCTGAGTCCTGACTTTACTATGCCGACACACCGTTCCCACATTCCACCAAACCAAGGTGCCTTAACTGGAATGAACCTCCATTCGCACTTCCTCTCTCCCAAAAAAGTGATGATTGTAGGATCACTGCTCATATCCTTCAGATATTTTGATGCCTGGACATAAGTGGAAGCATTGTCGCTAAGAATGAGTTGAGGGAATGAACGACGGGCACAAAACGGTCTAAACGCCAGCATAAATCCTTCACTAGACATATTATCACATAGTTCTAGGTGTACCGCTCGAGATGTTGCACAGGTAAACAATAATATATAAACTTTCTCATGCTCTCTCGTCTTCAATGCACCTGTGTAATCTAACGCTACAGCTTGGAAAGGTTCTATGTGCTTTACACGACATTCAGGTAGAGGTGGAGCTGATCCAGTTGCATATGGTTTACCCTTTAGTTTCTGGCATATTACACACTTTCTTACTACGCGTCGAGCTACTTGTCGAATTCTGGGTATCCACTATGTGAGACGCAAATTTGATATAATAACACTACCCCGTAGTGTTTTACTTCCCTATGTGCACGTATGATCAAATGCGCTTTTAGCTTTAGCAGTAAACATTTGTGAGGAACTTTGTCAAATGCCCTTTGAAAATGAAGGTATATAATATCTAAAGCTTTACTCTTATCATAGAGGTTGAGGATATAGTGAAGAAGTCTAAAAGGTTTATTTAGCAGGAACGTTTGTTACGAAAGCCGCGTTGAGTCAGTAACGTGATGTCTTGTTGGCATAAGTATAGGAAGGTTTGTGCCATCTGTTATGCCCGACCACTTCAGGCGACCCTCACACCTGATGAGGTCATTATCTAGGTGCAACCGTAGTTGACGCACTAAATTAGGCATTTATGTATTATTCGAGCTTTGCAAAGATTCTACTTCATTGGAAAAGGTTTCTGCTTGAACCCACTTGATCAAAGTTACTTCAGCTGCTTTATATTCACGAGCATCAATATTGTGACCCCTGTTGCAGAGCTGGCCCGTTACTTTAAGCTTGATATTGGATACATATCTCAACACCTAAGCGACACCTCTGACTAGTTTATTATAGTCACCGAATCTTGCCCACTCTATTACTGGACCCGGTGGCTCATTTGGTTGGGCTGTAACTGCCACTGTTTCCAGTGGTAGAAGTCCCTCACCAACAGCATGCCAAATCGTCCATTCATTTTCATGGAGCAGCCACTTTGGACCATGCCACCACAATTCGGACTTCACTAACTGGCTAGCCGTTATACCCCTAGTTATGAGATCACTAGGGTTGCCTTCTGTATTTACATAATGATAAGCAACATCTGGCAATAGGGCCCTAATCTCATCTACCCTATTTCTCACATAAACTGGCAGAGACTTCTTGCTATGTATCCAGTTGAGTGCAACCTGACTATCGCACCAAACGTGAACGATTTCAATGTTTAACTCGCTCTCGTATGCTGCGCGTACATGTTGCACCAGATGTGCCAATAGCAGCATGGCAGTCAATTCCATTTTAGGGATAGTCACCTTTTTAACCGGGGCTACTTTAGCCCGGGCGGTAACTAAATGTGCCCCAAATGAAGTAACGACATATATGGCTACCCCGCATGCCGTGGCGCTAGCATCGCAAAACGTGTGTAACGTAACGTCACCGAACGCCGCCACTTTACGAGGTAAAGGTTTAGTACATAGAATGTCATACTCATTCAACAACAATGTCCCTTGGTCATTCAGGTCCTCGGGCAAACTGTCATCCCATCCTATTTTACGTCTCCAAACTTCCTGCATTAGAATCCTAGCTCTTATGTTAACGGGTAATGCTAGACCCAAAGGATAACAAAATTGCGCAACTTTGCTCAACAGACTTCTTTTTGTGTGCGCTCCTGTCTGCTGAGCAAAAGACCTTGTTTGAAAAGTTAGTATGTCATGTTTAGGTTGCCAGATCATCCCCAAATTTCTGGACTATTCCTGGTTAGGAGATGCCGTACCGTCCAGCTGTATCAAACTCTGAAGATCTTCACTATTAGTAACCCACTCGCGGAGAAATAAATGTGCTTCTTTCTGTAAACAATCTGCGTGCTTGCCAGTATGTATGTAACAAATCATCCTGACTATCGCTAGAACCCTGCAAATTGTCTATATATAACCCGCGAGATAGTTTACTTGTGTCTTCATGAGTATCTGATAGATGTTTTTTGATTGTGGCATTTAACAAAAACTGTGAACATGTAGCCCCAAAGAGTACAACCTGAAAACGGTAGATTATGACCGGACTTTCAGAGTCGCTAATGTCTTTGAACCAAAGAAAGCGGGTAACATCTCTATCTTCCTCTTTTAGTTTGACCATCAAGAATGCTTTCTCGATGTCACTAGTAAATGCGTACTGCCCCAGCCTAAACCGCAATAGATGTTGGGACAGGTCCGACACCAGGGACGGACCTGTTAGCAGGCAGTCATTTAGACTGGGTTGTTGACCTTGGTGGGCAGAGCAGTCATACACCACCCGTATTGGTGTGGTGACGCTGTCTTTCCTCACCCAATGATGGGCCAGATAGTGAACTCTACCCTTATTAATCGGTTCCTTTACATCGACTCTCTCAATAAAGCCCCTATATTCATAACTCCGAAATACATCGTCATACGCCAGGCGCGTGCTTGGTTCATTAGATAATTTACGCTGTAATGCGCGCAAGCAACCTAATGCCAAACCATAGTTGGTAGGCAGGCTTATCTCACTGTTCTTCCAGGGTAAACTAACCTTATATTGCTTGTCTGAGGCACAGTAGCTCACAGACTCGTCAAACCTTTTCAGCGCAACTTCCGAGTCATAATCAGTCTCCATAGGATTAATGCCTATGTGATCCAATCTCCACAGTCGTTCCAGGTCGAAGTCGGCAGCCATTTTAGGGTCACTAGGTTGGGAATCCTCACTTTCCAACTCCTCTGCCGCGGTTACATTCACTCTTAAAATCGAAACCGTGTCGACCAGGACATTTGACTGTGTAGTATGCACCTTTCCGCTCATGCAATAGCCAAATTTAGTGGGGATTAAAATTACACCACACATCTTTTTAAATCCAGGGTATAATACATCATAATAATGATCCACACCAAGTAGAACATGCACCTCATTCTGATCTCCCATGGGATCTGACAAGTTAACCCCTTTGCTACGTAATGCGTGTTCCACTTTCTTCACTCCTACAGATACATATTCTGGTAGGGTGTCTACTACGATACATGTCATAAAGTACCGGTGTTTACGGTAGAAATATGAAATCTCCGCTATCTCGTAGTCTTGTTTGTCAGTAACCCCTGTGAAGCCCTGCAATCGAAGAGTCTCAGCCCCTACGATTCGGTGCTTCAGTCCCACTAAGACGGACCTCTTTATAAAGGAACATTGAGACCCTTGATCTAGAAGTACCCGACAAACCTTGTTACTGTCATTACCTTCCATGGGAATCTGTATTGTGGGCAATATAGTGGTGTCTTGCGTGCTACCTAGTATCAAAGTTGTAGTACCCTCTGGTTTGACGTCTTTGACTTTATCTGCTGTAGGACACAATTTGTCAAAGTGATGTCCTTTGCAGTGGCGACAGGGCCTTAAGTATGTAGCAGTACATTGTCCCTGCTTACCATGTTCCTTACTTAGACAACCTACACATAGCTTCAATCTTTTTGTCTGTGCTAGTTTTGTCTCATTTGTTGGGTATTTTACACAGAAACTAGAAACTCCATTTATGTTTGTTGTTACATAGCTTGCATAGAATCTGAGCAGGTTTCTTATACGTACCCTCTTTCTTTTCTTTAGTCCCCACCATCATGCTTACAGTTCCCCTCATCTCCACATTCTCACTCCCTCCCGACACATACATTCTCCCTTTGTTCAACTGTAGATTACTAATTTCTTTACTGAACTGAGTTTTGAAATCAGATCAAACGATCTAACCTTGTCAAGTATTGCCATAGGAAGCGTCTGATGTAAGATAATGACTATCATTTCCTGTGTGGTGAGCCCTAGGGTGTCTAGCGATCGAGTATGGCACTCCATATTTGCCCTACAATTTGCTAACTCCTTAACCTTATACTGTGGTTCTGCGAGCTTTAACAAGGCACCGAAATGGGCCATCTTCAACTGCTCTTGATCCCCGTATGTGGACTGTAATAGTTGTACTGCCTCCAAATAGCTATCACATACTACCACAAAACCCTCTATCAAATGTAAGGCCTCTCCTTCCATTTGTCCCTTCAGGTAGTGAAGCTTGTGGACATTATACAAAGAGGATTCATGTACTGTAGACCGAAATACGTCCCAAAAAGCTAACCACTCAGTCAATTTGCCCCCAAAATGTAGGAAGATTGAGCTTTGGGAGGTGCACAGTGTGTTTTGGGTCAACCCTTCTATGGGTCTCTTCTCGCCTCCCTTCTTACTTGCGACAGCACGCTGTAATAATTATGTGCTTCGCTTTAAAGACAGGTTCATCATAGAGGACGCGATTATCACACTCTGTAACTATCTCTTCCTCCTCTGTCATGCCTGCCACAATCACCTCACTCAGAGCCACAATACGAGCCTGGACATTGTCTATTCTAGCTTCTAATTCCTCGAGGTCAGCAGTAGTGATGAAAGTGTTGACATCTACAATTAGCCTATTTAATACTCCCCGAAGTCCCGGCCTCTGATTTTTAGGGGCTAAATTTGCTCATCACCCCACTAGACGGTGTCTCTTCCTGTTTATTCATTTTGCAAGTAAGCCTGTAGGGTATTTATCTAAAATGTTACAAATCTATCTATCTATCTATTGCCTGACGCCGTGATCCCCGAAGGGGTGGCCACGAACGAACCGCCCCCATGCACCTCTGTCCCCAGTCAGTCGACGCCCCTCCCCCCAACCAGCACCGCCCTCGTTCATGTACTTCCTCACTCCATCCTTCCACCTCATATTCGCCTCATAGTCTACCTCACCCTCTCTGTCCCTCCACCTCGCTCTCGTACACCCTCTTAGTCATTCTCTCGCTTTCCATATGTTCCATATGGCCGAACCATCTCAAGTTGTTCCTTTTCACACTTTCCAGCACATCTACCTCCACACCACACCTCCTTCTTACTTCCTCATTAGTCTGTCTATCCCTCCATGTAACTCCGCACGCACTCCTTAAGTAATTCATTTCCACTGCTCTCACTCTTGGTCTGAGTCTCTCAACCAACGTACATGCTTCGCTTCCGTAAGTCAGTGTCGGGATTACCACACTGTCATGCAAGGACTTCTTCACTTCCATACTGACCACCCTATTTCTTGTTACTGCTTTTAGCGTTCCTACAACCCTCTTCCCCTGTTGTACCCTCTCCCGCACTTCTTCATCCATAGTCCCATCTTTACTCTTTACTCAACACACTGCCCAGATACTTAAAAGAGTTGACGATCTCCATAGCCTGACCGTTCAGCTTCACCGCACACTCTGTGACTTCACCCCTTTCGAAGACCATAACCTTGCTCTTCCCCGTATTTACCTTCAAATTCCGTTTTTCGCACACTGTTCCAAACTCATTTACCAGACCCTGCAACTCCCATTCATTATCACTCATCAGAACTGTATCATCCGCAAACAGCAGTATAGGTAGCTTCCACACAATTCCCTCCCTTTTCAGCGATACACCAACATCCACTGCTCTTGATAGTATTTCTTTCATGACTCCATCCATATATACAGTAAACAACAACGGGGACATCACACACCCCTGTTTCAAACCAACATTCAGGTCAAAGAACTCGCTCTGCTCACTCTCCACACGTACTGCCGCCTTTGCACCCTCATACATGCTCTTCACTGCTTTCAGCAACTTGCCTTCTACTCCGTATATTCTTAGTACTTTCCACAAACCTTCTCTATCCACTCTGTCATAGGCCTTCTCCAAGTCCATAAAGGCAACATACACCTTTTGTTTCTTCTCCAGATACTTCTCCACAACACAATTCAGGGTAAAAATCTGATCTACACATCCTCTTCCCTTCCTAAAACCTCCCTGCTCATCGCCTATCCATTTCTCCGTTCTCACTCTCACTCTCTCAATCACTACCCTACTGTATACTTTCCCTACTACGCTTAGAAGACATATTCCTCGGTGGTTACCACACACTCCTCTTTCCCCTTTGCCCTTATATAGGGGGACTATTATGCCAGTCTTCCAGTCATCGGGTGCACTCCCCTTCTCCCATGCTAGTTTGCACATTTTCCATACCCATTCTATCACTATCTCACCACCATACCTCAACATTTCCCCACACACTCCATCTGTTCCTGGTGCTTTCCCCAACTTCACTCTTTTCATGGCTTCCCACACTTCTGACCTCCTGATCCCCACCTCCTCCTCCACTACTTCTCTTCTTCTCCCTCCCATACCATATCCAGCTATGTTTGCTGGCTCTTCATTCCTTACATTTAGCAACTCACTGAAGTACTCCCTCCATCTTTCGACTCTCTCTTGCTTCTCGGCTAGCATTCTCCCATTCTTATCTTTCACACCCTTACTGTTTCCCTTGCTACCTTCCCTAACTTTCTTGACTTCTTTCCAGAACAGTTTCTTACTCTCCCTCCATTTTACACTCCGATTCCTTCCAAATTCCTCATATACTCTTCTCTTACTTTCCTTCACTACTCTCTTCACCACCCTCTTACTCTCCACGTACCTCGCTCGTTTCTGTCTCTCGGAATCTTCATTCCCTCTACTACCCAACCACTCTCTATATGTTACAAATGTTACAAATACAAGGGCAAAATAGTAGCCTAGTTAAGTGACGCCGACCGGCGGACTTCTGTGTTATGGAGAAAAAATAGCACACACAATAGCAATACCTACCAAAGGGTCATATTAAACAAGATTTTTTTTTAGGTCAGGTCATATGTCACAGGAAGTCTGAAATGAAAGAGAAAATTATTGTGGGAAGATGATGGGTGGGGTGCAGGACTTAAAGCCGCGTCATACAGAACTCGAATCCACCAGAACCCACTGGAATCGAACTTTTCACCGGAATTGACGAGAATTACACGGCCTTAATCGAGTGTGACTTCAGAGTAGAATGCGACCCGTCAATGACCGGAATGTAACTCGAACGTAACTCGATGGACTCGAATGTAACCCAAATATGAGTCGATGTTAACCAGTAAGTGACTCGACGGAAACCGGATGTGGAAAAAAGACTATTCGATCCCAAGTCGAATGCAACTCGAATGACCAGAATGAGACCGGAATGTCAGTCTATCATGACCAGAATTACATGAAGTTAAGTCGTACGTAAGTGGAACTAAGTTGAACATAACTCTAACGTAAGTGGAACGTGACTCGAATAGGCAGAAGGTGACTCGATGAGGAACCTTTGAGTATATAAAGGGAGGCCGCACCTAGTCGATTTATATTCTGGTTGTATTCCAGTTACCTTCTAGTTGGATTCCACTTGTATTCTAGTACTTCTAGTCATGTTCGAGTCGACATCCAGTGTACACTCTATACATCAAGCAAGTATGCAGTCATCTACCAGTCATATTCTAGTCGACATCCAGTTGTATTCTTCTTAATTCGAGTTATATTCAACTCTCATTCCATTACATTCAATTTTAAAGTGGAATAATCAACTTGTCATCCAGTTGACTTCCGGTCATTATCGAGTGGCATCGAGTTACATTCAAGTAATTGGAGTCGGCATCGACTATAAAAATTATATCAGAACATTTTTTTTTTTTTTTTTTTTTTTTTTTCTATATTCCAACTTACTTCCTCTCGGGCATAGGCTGAGAGCCTTAATTCACGCTTTACAATGAACAGTGAAGCCCGTGAGGTCTTGTTCCAGTCTAGGGAGTGAGACATGTGAAGCACGTAGAGTACAACGAGCACCTGCCATCTTGCCTTCACATGAGGCACGGTGCTCACTCATGGCCCGAAACGACCCCATCTCTGAAGCCATCTCGTTCCCGTGCTTCACTGTTTCACCCCCTACACTCGGACTCTCACACTTACACACACAACGCCACCTGTTGAGCAGATAACTCACCAGGCATTGCACCCCTATAGCATATTTTGAATATGGGGATATTCATACACTGCTATTTAATCAGGGAACAATGAGGGTATTTTATTGACGTTTCGGTGGGCTTGTGGTAATGCACTGATACTAGGTACAGCACAAATTCCATCCCAATAATATCTTCCCATTGATACATCGGGATTTGAACCCGGGACCTTTGGATTACCAGGCAAGTGGCAAGACCACTCCACCACACCTCCCACATGATCAGAATAGGTAGAATGCGACTCGAATGCGACCAGAATACGACTAGAATGTAACTCGATAATTTTTAACGGTTTTTTCACTCGATAAATCGTAGAAAGTTAACGCATGCACTAACTTTTTGCTCACTCACTCGATCAATCAAGTGACGACTAGAACATCACTCGAATCACAAGAATAGACAAGAATATAACCAGAACACGTACAAGAATAGACCAGGATCGGGAAGAAGTGGCTAAAATTTGAATTTTTGAATTCATTCCGGTGGGTTCTGGTGGATTCGAGTTCTGTATGACGCGGCCTTTAGGCAGGTGCAACGATGTGACCCTGCATTCCGGCTCTAACCATTGCTTGGCTAGCCTTACCAGTTTATCATAGAGTTGTTCCTGCATCCTGTTTTATGTCCCCTTGCTCATTGTCATAAAAAATCCCTTACTGGTAGCTAATTCCCGGGTCTGGGCACCAATGTGGTAAACTATCAATGGAAGTTAAATATCTATAAGCTATAATCCAAACAAAATCAATCTAAATCTAATTACTCCATATCTAAATTGAATTGGATCTGAAACAAGCTCATTTATATCCAAAGGTCTCACATAATACATTATATATAGGGTTAGGTTATAAGGGTCAATATCATTCCAGGATTTAACTCACCAATAGTTCCACGTGGCAATGAGGCAAAGGAGAATGTTTACCCAATATGGCGGACAATGGGGAGGCAAGACACCGGCCCGGCCCTGAGGCTCGAGTCAAGTGAAAGGGAACAAATGATTATATGGGAATGGACATGAATACTATGCTTATCTGTCAGTCAGTCATGGCGTCGATGAGAGCGTCGTGATGGTGTAGCTGTATTTATTGCTGTCAGTGTATTGTGATTAGAGGCACAAAAGCTCGATGAACTGAGGGCGGAAATTTGATGTTAACGGGTATGTTAACTGGTCGGTGTTAGTGGAGGCTCTGAGCTGTCTTCCTCAGAGGCACACCTTGCTGCCTTGGCAAACGCCAGGAGCCCAAATTATCGTACCATATCTAGGTTGCTCTATACGATAAATTATATTTATATATACGATAAATTCATATATACTACATAAGACCATGTCAATATTGCTTAATAGCATATTAGGCCTTTACAATCTTAACTTACTTACAATCTTATAATATACGATCTACTCGTCCTACGCCGTGCAGCTGGAACGACCGTGACGTCACAGAGACATACGGGATCACAAAAGAGTCATAGCCTATCGTATTTATACAATAACAACTAAGGATCTGTTTTAGTATCTCTGCTGTTCATCATTTGTATTAACGACCTTGATGTAGGAATCAGTGAATTTGCAGATTACACTAAAATAGGAAGAGGTATAAATTATGATCATGCTATTCAGGCTTTCCAAAGAGATCTTGATACACTACACGAATGGGCAATACATTGGCAGATGAAGTTCAATACAGATAAGTGCTGTGTAGTAAAACTTGGGAAATCTATAGAAAATGCAGGATATAAATTAGATAATGTGGATAGAAGAAACTCAGATGATTAACAAGATATGGGAGTCATAGTCAACTGTGACTTGAAACCTAGAAATCAATGCATCAGTGCTCGAAATAAGACAAATATAGTTATCGGATTTATATCTAGAAGTGTGAGTAATAGAACTGCAGACGTAATCTTAAAACTTTTTCTAGCGTTAATAACGCCACATATGGATTATGCTGTTTAATATTGGTATTCCTATTACAAAATGGACATGGATTCCTTGGAGAGAGTACAACGAAGAATGACATTCATTAGAGAGACTCAGAGTTCCAGGGGTTATGATAGAGGTGTTCAAGTGGGTTAGTGGGATTAATAAAGGGGGACATGAAAGTTGTAGTGAAGCTCAGTGATAGCGAAAGAACTCGAACAAATGGTTTCAAATTAGATAAATTTCGTTTCAGTAGAGATATAGGCAAATATTGGGTTGTAGATATGTGGAATAAGCTACCGAGTGCTATAGTGGGATCAAGAAAGATTGAGAAGTTCAAGATAAAATAACGGGCATATGGACGAGAAGGGTTGGGTGTGAAATGGATATGCCGTGTGTGGGTCAATCGGCTCTCTGCAGACTCCCGTTTTCTTATATTCTTATGTTCAAAAGCTGGACTGCCTCGTAAGGACCCCGGGGTCTGTGTCTTATGTGTATATATGTAACTATATGTAACGACTCTCTCTCCCTCTCTATTGATTAAAGTAATGTTTTACCACCATCTAGTTAAGGGGAGGGAGGGGTAGCAAGCGACATTGACTCTACTAAATGTTTTTGTACATCCCTCCCTCCTCCCTCCCTCTCCCCTATCTCTCTCTCTCTCTCTCTCTCTCTCTCTCTCTCTCTCTCTCTCTCTCTCTCTCTCTCTCTCTCTCTCTCTCTTTCTGCGTTGGCTGGTTCTTTGCCATTAATATTATAGACATACACTATCTTATCGATCTGGTTTCCAGGAATGTGATCCGCATCGCTTCCTGAATTGAATCACTTCTCCCCTGGGGTATAATTATCTGATCTACCCAACAAATCTCGTGAAAATCGGTTCATAACAGACAAACGGAGGCGAATACATAACCTCAGTTTAATTTGGTTGGCGGAGTTAATTAAGTTCAGCCCATGTAGACAAACTTAACCTAACGTGAAATCAAATTCAGCTAACGTAAACGAACTTATGATAACAAAGTAAACTAAGTGTTGGTAATGTAAACTAACCAGATCCCACCAAGCAGTAACAGCAAAGCGCTAGATGTACAGTATACCAGGCTTTTTGACCTACCACTGCAGACCAATGAACGCACACATAGTAAACAATATAATTTACGGTATGTGTGTAATAAATAGTGACTGTAACAAACTGAAAACCCACAATGAACGTAATAGCCGGTATGTGTGTATGAATGTATGTATGTATGCATGCATGTATGTATGTATGTATGTATGTATGTATGTATGTATGTATGTATGTATGTATGTATGTACAGGATGTATGTATGTATATCTATATATCTATCTATTTACTCAGGCCCAATCCCCACTTTTCCTATTTGTATTTTATTATATTTTATTTTATTATTATTATTTTTGTTTGGGTGGGGGGGGGGGGGGCGACTCAAGACAGAGCAAGAACAGGGACAACACAAAACACAACAGAAAACAACGAACACAACAATTGTATGTATGTATAATGTATGTATATGTGTATTATGGTCACACCCGGATTCCGGCTTCCATTATTTGTTTGGCCATGCATGTGCACTTTATGTGTTGTTGACTCTCATTCTGTATTGTACCGGTTCCACGTAGCATAAAAGTTGACACACATAATAGTTGACACACGTAGCATAAAAATGGACACACACATATAAACATTCCTACTGCACTACCTCGGCCGTATAGCACTTATTACTTCTAGGTTGACCCCATAATACCAAAGAAAACGGGAACATTACTTCTATTAAAGGGGGGATGGGCATATATATTTACTCCTTTATATTGTTATCATATATTTAGTTTCCGCCATAGACCTCCATCAAGCTTAAAAGAACACCCCACCCCCCCGCCCCTCCTTCAAGATAAATGTGTTCATCTTTCGATAGAAAAATATCCCGGCCAAAGACAGATTCCTCTTAAATTATGGGCTCGCTGTCGCACGCCACGAAAATATCGACACCTAAATGACACGAAAAGTCTTAATGTTGACAAATAAATGGGGTTAAAGTTCTTAAGATCGCCAAACAAATGGGCCGAACGTCATAACATATGAACATTAATGGGGCTAAACATGAGCAAGAAGGGGAGCCAGAAAAACGACCCATCTCCCCTTAATATACTGTACTGTGGCTATAATAATGTGGGCTTGGGATAACTCAATAGTTTCTTTGTGGTACCGTATATAAGGAGGTAATACGAATTGGTATTACAGTTAGCGTAGTTTTGTGTTAAGCCGGTATCACACTACTATTTTGAGGCTCTTGTGCATTGATATCGAAAACTAGATCGATAAAACAATTATGTTAGCTAGTTTAATTTGTATGGAACTAACTTAAATTTTGAAGGCAGCAGACTACAATTGCCCGTACACACACACATACACACACACACACACACACACACACACACACACACACACACACACACACACACACACACACACACACACACACACACTAACCCGCATATTTCCTTAATATTTCTCCTTCCATGGAAACTCATATTACTTTTCATTTCCACTGACATTTTATAATTCTGGTGTTCCATTAGGCTAGGGGAGTAATGCTTGTTTTTTGGTCAATATATTTATCTATTGATATATATTTGAGTTTCCTCGCTAGACCTCTATCAACCTTATAAAGAATACCCCATAGACTCCCTATCAGGATATATTTGTACATTTTTCGGTAGACAAATGTCCCGGCCAAACGCCGGTTCCTTCTAAAATCAAAGGCTCGCTATCGCTCGCCAGGAAAAAATCGACACCTAAATGGCACGAAAGGTCTTAATATTGACAAAGCAATGGGGCGAAAGGTCTCCAAATCACCAAACTAACGGAAAGAACGTCTTAAAGTCTCAAAACTAACATGCTAAACATAAAGTCAAAGGGGTTCCAGGAAAATCGACTACCTCCCCATTTATTCATAACTCTGATTCCTCGCTCTCTATTTTTCTTGGTAACATTTAATAATACGACTGTCTTCCCCTTCGTCGCCCTTCCATTTACCTGCATATCAAACTCGAATCTTTTCGCAATTTGTTAAGGGGGGATGGTTCACTTTTTGGTCGATTTGTTCATATATTAATTATGTTTTTAGTTTCCTCCCTAGACTCCATCAAAATTAAAAACACATCCATTAGATCAGCCTTTTAGATTAATTTGTCAATTTTTCGGTAGAAAAATCTCCCGGCCAAAGGCCGGTTTTTCCAAAATTACAGGCTCACTTTCGTTCGGCAGGAAAAAAAAAATACACCTAAATATCACGAAAGTTCTTAATATTGACAAGACAATGGGGCGGAAGTTCTTAAAATCGACAAACTAATGGGACAAACATCTTAAAATCTGAAAACTAATGGGGCTAAACATGTGGAAGAAGGGGGACCAGAAAAACAGCCCATCTCCCCTTAATCATTTTCTGTTTCTCTCTCCTGCTCTGCCATATCTTCCTCCTTTTTATCGCTGTTATGTTTTTCCTTTCTTTTATTCAGAATTTGCTTTTGTGTATCATTATTTATCCCACCAGTTCCCGACTTTTCATAAATTATCAAAATTGACCTGTCCTCTTTTCTTTATTAAACTATCTGTTATGAGCTTAGATAACAACGTAATCGGGATAGCCGAGATAGCTTTTGGACTGAAAGAGACTCTAACCCTCGGTCCATGGATTGGGCCATTAGTGTGTGGCACCTTAGACCATGGAACCATCCCAATGCTGATGTGCACAAACTGATCATCCCAGATCACTCAGCAAACTAATTTTGAAGAGGCAATTATAAGATTGAGAAAATTCTATTTCTGATTGCTAATCGGCAACCCTTGTGTCTACAGGATAGCGAGAGGATTAAAATGCTCTAATCAGCGAGCTCTGACTCAAATTCGTCTGTTTCTAACTTGTTGTCTATCATCCGCGTTCTACCTCTAAATAGCCGGAGACAAAACATATACAATAAACAACGAAAGCGATTGCAACGACCACTATGATGGGAGGATATTTTAGGAAACCTCACAAGATAGCTTCACCCATTCCACCGATTACACCTGGGAGCTCTGCCCAACGCACCTAGCTGCCAATATCAGATAACTCCACCTACTTCACCAGTCTCTCTATATCTGCCACACACATCTCAGAACAATATAACCATGCCACATTTACAAACACCCTTGGCAGGCGTATGTCTTGGTTTCAAGTCAAACTCACCTGGTGCTGCTGACAACGCTAAGACCACGTCAACCAATTGAACAGTCAACAGCTCAGATCAAAACAGTTAAAGACCAACAGGTCGCAATACCCGAGAACTTTCCAAGCAAAGAAAAGCGTAGATGACAGGGCCTCCACAGATGTTGCCTTGGTACATGACATCTATACTAGACATCCAAGCGGCCTGTGAAGTCCAGTTGATGCAGGCTGTGGGAAGAAGTCCGGCATGCAGTGACAAGAAGACCACTTGTTGCAGGCTGTGGAAAGAAGTCCAGTAACCAACTAATACCATAGCGTCGCCCAGCCACAGAAAAATCCAATTATGTCGACAGCTACTCGAGATCACCATCACCACCAACAGTTGGGAGCCGGCCTCATCACCCACACAGAGATAGCGAAGAAGAGCCACCTCACAGACGCGCCCACAGTCCTTGTCCTTCCACGTCATCATCTACCACTGCAGATGACTCTAACGCGATCATCTACAACTAATAAAAGTCTCGGAGTCTTTCACTACCTTACGAGATTCGAAGTCATCATCACCTTCGCCACCATCCCAGGCCCTGACGCATCTTCACCGCCACCATGCTGAATTCAGAGTAAATAGCAGCTCGCTTTGAGATTCTGCACTATATCATTGTGTAACTTACTATATAAACCTGCATAATGAACTAGTATAACTGTCCCAGTGTATGAAAGAACCTGCAACAAGAGCTTATTACAATCTGAACCATACAGGCCTGTGGAGTAGGCTTCTCCATGGCTCAATAAACAAGTCGAAACCAATCTACAGAAAACAATTTGGCCATTTTCCGTAGTGTTACGACTGGGGTTCAAATATATCAGGGCTCTTATTCATTGGACTAGTAATGGCATAAATGCTACAACAGAAAGCACTAGCTCCAACCTCTGATGTATATTCCCAGTGAACAAAGAACACAAATACTCTCCAGAGGTCTATATGCAATAATAGGCTATCAAACTCTCAATAAATGTGCGTCTATTCTAGGCTTAATGTTATGTGAAAACAGCCTATTACTACCTATAACCGAAGGTGCTTGGTTATGGTATGCAAAGTAAGGTGGTAAGAGAGGTTACAGCTTACGTTACTTTAATCAATAAATGTCAGGCACTCCTGCATGAAAGAAAGTGCACTAAAGTCCTTCAACACAAACAAGGAATCTTCTTTAAATGTTAGAAGCTATCAAGATGCTCGAAACGGAAATGGAACCCAAAAAGGCAGGCAGCGGAACAATGCTCGTGGAGGCTATGCACACAAAAGGCAGGATATGTAATGCAGTCGGAGCCAAGAATATCCTAAACGCTACAACACTAATAATAATCGCCACGACAATGCAGTATTCCTATCAACAAAAAGAGCATAAGTCGTTTGTGTCTCAATACATCAAACTAGGCTGCGAAATGTTTGTGTAATCATAAACGGGTATGCATAAAAAGAGTAATTGGTTTAATATACTTAATGTCTACTGTGACTGATAAAGTCTAGCTAGAGTCAATGATACGAGATACTGGTGCGCATGGCATGCCGCATAGCCTAGTGCAAATCTCAAGTCTGTGCGTCAAATATTACGTTATAGGGAAGGGTAGCTCTCTTGAGAAACCTTAATACCGAAGTATTAAGTGTTCTCCTGGCGTACCTCAAAGACAAACAACGAGCTTAGAACAGTGCAGAATGGTATAGGCAAAAAGCCCTCATTCGTGCATGCTCTATTCTCAATGGCACACAGACTAGAATTTACCCAATCAACTCCAGTTCTCAGGTATGTCGTGCAGCTTTTAACTAAAGCCAGCACTCATTGGAAACAATACCTTATAATATCATACCCCTAGGCTAATATTATCTAATCCAGCAGAACACTAATAATTATAGGAAGCAGTACTAAACTATATGAATGCTAACCAATGCTTCGTGATCAACTTATCTTAACAACTAACATACATAGGTTATATCAGACCTTAACGCACAATACAACTGGCCAGCATGAAGCTGATTTTGCAGAGTTAACCAGAGGGGGTATAATGTTAATAAAAGGTGGTGAAAGATATGGAAAATGAGAGAGATAGGCAGAGGAAAAGATTCTCAGGTGCAGTTAGGGGGACAGGTATCAAAGGGATAAGAGGGATGCGTTCTAGAAACCAGATCTGAGAGAGAAAGTGGTGAGGGAGCTGTATATATACCAGCACTAGCTCGAGTCGCGTGGGAAAAAACCGGTAACAAGTCCCTCAGCCAATAACAAAGAAGCCAGCCAAACATGACGTCACAAAGCATGGTAAAAAACTCCCTCAACGAATCCCCACGAGGCCAGCCAGCTATGACGTCATCGAGTATAGCAAAACACTACGCGCCTCCTCTCACTCTGTTCTACTCTCTCTCTCTCTCTCTCTCTCTCAATTCCTATCATTACTACTTAATGATAAAACATATACTTTGCAATTAAATATATAAAGCTTTGACATGGGCGAAAACAAAGAGCCTTTCTGGACTGCCCATGACACGAGCTTTCATATGAAATAAAGCACACAATAATACATCAACTGTAGCCACATCCACTGCCCTGGCGATCCTAGCGAGTCACTGTAGGACAAGCCATGCGGTTCTAACGGAGTGGTTAACGTCACACCCCCCCAAGATTTTTCTCAGAGGCCCAAGGCTCACAAAAATCCGATTGTTAGAACCCATGCTATATCTCTACTTCCCATCACCCAGCGGCAGTAAAATATCTGGCACAGTTCTCAACAAAACATTTTACAAAATTATAACCTTCCCCAACACAATAGGTTAAATCATATGTAGTTATGCTCCTCAAGAGCGAGCTTCTCTAGCCCAGCATTCTGAGAGGAGTGCAACTCAGAATTACTGCTATAACATACTGAACAATTTCAACTATCAAAGAAATGTTTTTAATTTGTTTATTTCGGCTGCACTATAGGGGCAAGCCTAGTTTTTTCTTCTATACCAAACGCTCAACTCCTGCTTTATGACCCAATACGCTGGGCTACAACCGCGAGCCAACAAGCACCAAGCGCAAAATACTATTCAAACTAAAGCAGGAGGCTACCCGTGTGTCAATCTACCCAGGATCATATACCCTTGAAAGACAATCTGCAACCATGTTGTCACAACCGGCAATATGGCGTATGTCCAGGTTATATACCAATAACCTTAGTGACCACCTGGTCAGACTCATATTCCGATTGTGAAACTGGTCCAAGAATTTGAGAGGGTGATGATCTGTGTAAACTACAACGACCGGACCATAGGCTGGAACATAGACCTCGAAATGCCGCAGTGCAAGCGCAACTGCCAGCAGCAACCTCTCGACAACAGAGCAGCTTCCCTGGGCTGAATTGAACTTCTCCGAGCAGAAACTAACAGGATGCCCCAGCCCATCATCGTCCTTTTTCACAAGGACGGCACCAGCCCCCACACCACTGGCACCCACTGCCAGCTGGAAAGGCAGGCCAAAGTCAGGGGCTCCGAGGATCGGGCGAGTGCACAACAGGTGCTTCACTACTCCAAACGCCCTCTCACACTCAGGCGCCCATTTGACTTTCTTATCCTTCCAGTTATCCTCCACCTGAGCTTGACTGTCCCGTTCTCCTTCTCCACCGTGACTGCTAAACGTCATCACAGGCACAGTGAGAGGCTCAGTGACATAACTGATTGCGCTTACGTCTGTCTGGAGCGGCCACCAAGCAATCCAGGTCCGATAGCCTCTCAACCACCCTATAAGGACCAGTGTACTTCGTGGATAAGGGATGACCTACAAGGGGCGGTAGAATCAACACCTCCTGACCCACGTGAAACTCCCTGAGTTTAACCTTGAGGTCGTACCTGTCCTTCATGAGGGCCTGAGAGCTAGTCAAATTACGGCCAGCCAACTCCAGACTGTGCAACATCCGTTCTCGACTGTCGAGGACATACTTGAGCATAGAACAAGGTTTTTCTGTGCCCTCCCATATTTCCTCAACTATATGGAGAGGCCCTCTGACATGGTGTCCAAAGACGAGCTCATTAGGGCTGAATCCCAAACTTTCCCCAGGTACCTCCCGTGCAGCAAATGAAACATATGGCAGGCCAAGATCCCAACCCTTCCCATCCTCAAAGCAACAACAACGAAGCATAGATTTCAAGGCTGAGTGCCATCGCTCTAACACACCCTGGCTCTCCGGATGATACGCAGATGACACAACCGTAACAATCCCACACTGCGGCATTGCTCGAACAAAGAGGCTAGAAGTGAAGGTGGATCCTTGGTCTGACTGAATCCCCTGCGGGTAACCATACCGGGAAAAATACTCTAGCAAGTTTCGGATCACCGTCTTCGCTGACCCATTTCTCATAGGGTACGCGTCAGGGTACCTTGTTGCTACCTCTCCTGACTGTGCATCACTGTCCTCCTTCAACTCGACAGCACCGGTACCACATTCAAGAACCTCCGGGTCTTCTAATTGCAATTTACGAATGTCCGAAGGAGCAAGCTTATCTAAGTGTTTGCGAAACAACTCATGCCCCCCTCCTACATTGAATTTAGCCTCCGTTGCTCTCTCTCTGTGTATCGTTGCTGTCTCTTCGTCTTTTTAAGCCCATCCTCTGCCTTCTCAGTAACAGTTAATGGGTCTTCTACAGACTCGAAAATCGGTCCTAATAATGAGTCCCCGAGAATGTCCGTTGATACTAAACTCACAACCGCATCAACTTTCAACACCTTCTCGGTACCTTTCCTCCGCTTGTCTAAAGACTGTTGACCAGAATGTGACTCCCTGGACGCAAGAGATCTGGTGACAACACACGCCATAGGTTGCACCTGACACTTCTCAACCCACTCCTGCTCCTCCCTACTCACGTCGGCCGGCTTCTCGGCAACGACCAAGGGTGGAGCCTCAGAAGTAAGCCCCGCAAAGTCGTTGCCGAGAAGGAGGTCGACGCCCCCAACAGGCAAATTCTCCACAATTCCTACATCCAGGTCACAAGTCACACCTTCAACTTCCATATTCATTCTTACAAGCGGATATGACCTTGTTGCATTAACTCCCTGAACCACAACCACCCGCGCCGTATTTACAGGTTTACCAGTGAAATTCCTCAACAGTATTTGCGATGCCCCAGTGTCACGCAAAATTCTCACCTCATGTCTTCTACCCCCCCACTCCACACAACCGAGTCCCCTGTGGTCACTAAAGGCATCACGGACAGGGAATAAGCCTTCCGAATCCTTCTGCACTGGCAGTGTATTTACCTCGGAAGAAATGCCTCTAACAAACTCCGATGTCCTCTTGAACACTCCAATGCCGTGAGCAAAAGACACGGCTGCCGGAGGAGGTCGACTAGGGCACTCATTTGCCTTATGACCCTCCTGGTGGCAACTAAAACACATAAATTTCGGTTTTGGATTATACTGTGATGTAAAAGGCCCCTGACTTTTCACATACGGTGTGGTGTAAGGTTTGGATTCAGTTTTAGTTTCATGGCTCTTCTGTTTAAATGTGTCATTGCTACGGGGAGGGGGAGGATAACGGTCCTTAGCACTTACATCGCACTTCTGTGAGGACCCGCAACCCCGAATCAACGACAGCCGTCGATCAGCCATTTCTGCTGCTTCTACTAGAGTTCTTGGGTTTTTCTCCTTTAAGTTCAAAGTTATATCACCGCCCGTGCGCTTAAAGAACTGCTCCAACATCATTAACTGCTTAACTCCATCAAATGTTGTTACCTTCTCAGATCGGAGCCAGTTCCCCATAGCATCGGACAAGTCCCGCGCATGTTCCAAAAAGGTGCTATCTCTTCCCTTAGTTACACCCCGGAACTTCAAACGGTACGTTTCTGGTTGTAGTTCGTAAGCCCTCAGGACAGCCTCCTTGAGATCCTCATACACAATACATGACTCCAAAGGTAACGCATCGTAGGCTTTAACACCTTACGAGCGGCCTATGCGGTTTATTTATATGTACCGCCCAGCGGGGTGTTTTTAGCCAAAATAGGGCTGTTTACGTGATCATTTTCATGCCTAAATAAGACCCAGAACGTAAAACAAGTACCTATCCCTGAAAGGGCATAAACAGAGCTTTCGAATGACACCATAACGATCCTTTTATGATGGCTAGTTTTCTTGCAATAACCGTGCAACGCGAGTGCAAAAAGCTTGTAATTAGCCACTTTCCCGATACAATTCCTTATATAGCGAGTGAGAGAGGGAGGAGGGAGCTGGATGTGTCAGTATGTTCGCCGCGGTGGTCTGGAGCAGGTCGCTACTCTCCTGCCACCACTTGTCTCTCTCTCTCAGCAACATTACGTGCTGAAATTGCCACTCGACCTATGTCGAGCGCCGCCACATAGTCCAGCTTTATTTAACTCGACTTATGTGGTGAGCCGCTAATTAAGGGTTAAGACCCTTGCCTATTAATCTAGAGGATACAAGTGCTGCCCATTTATTCTCTGGCCACTGGTGTTCCTGGCACTTCTCAAAGCGTGCACAAAATTCTGTTACCCCACTCTCATCAAACACCGGAACCAGTTTCAATAAGTGCGAGAGAGATTGATCATGAGCACGGTTACCAGCCCCAAGTCGCTGTCCCGTCGTCTCTACTCGCGACTTCTCTACGTCCATGTCGGCACAGTACCTAGTCGACTCTAAATCAGCTTGGATTTTTGCTAGCTCTATGTGCTGTTGACTGATAGTGTTTCTCTCTTCTATCTTGGCTAATTCTATTTGCTGCTGAAGCTGAAGCTCAGATACCCTAATAGCCTTTCTCTCTTCGATCCTAGCTAATTCGAGCTGAAGCAATAATTCTGGAGATAACCTTTGAAGAGGTGAAGGTGCTACAATGTTTGAAATTACCGGTGGTCCCCCCAGGGGCAACCCACCCTGCCAGTCACCACCCACCTGTAGAAGCGTACCCGGGGTCGGCAAACCACTGGGATGGCTGGGAGTCGAGTGTAGGGGAAGCATGGCCGAAGGGCTCTGAACACTCAACCCATCTCGCTCACCAGTCACCCTGCCCAGTACACACAGCCCGTAGCCTAGTAGGTAGCGCTCTCGTCTCACACACGAGGGGTCGGGGGTTCAATCCCCCGGCCGGGCGGAGACAAATTGGGCTTGTCTCCTTTCATGTGTTAGCCTCAGTTCACCTAGCTGTAAATAGGTACCTGGAATAAGTGGACGACGTTGTGACGTCTTATCTGGGGTTGGCAAAAATGGTACAAGGCGAGATGGGTATCATATGATTCACCTAAGCTGATGGCTACCTAAGCCTTCGGGCGAGACGGTACCGTCTATAGTGAGAATGGTACCATACAGATCCACCCTAAGCCTTCGTTTCCGATGTCGCCAATTGGCTAAAAATACAGACTACACACACATCCACAGCCATTCCAACGATACATATAACACCTACACATACTGTATAGGAGGCGGGAAATAACGAGCATGCTCACTCCCGCAATACAACTAGAGTAAGTACAACTAGAGTAAGTACACGTTATCAAGTTATCCCTGGTCATGTTGCTAGTACCCGCATGACCGATAGCTGTGGCCAGGCATTGAAGACCGTACCAATTCACACCCTCCAACCGCTCGGCAGTAACAGGCCATTGCAAAAATATCATAGCATCCTCCTCACAGTTCACCTGATTAACCATTTCATCATGCTGCTGTTCCTCAGTTTCGACATGACGTACTGTGTCTCCATTCTCCTCTTATCCGGTATAAGACATGATGCTCACAAAAATTTCCCACCTCAATATTCAGAAAAGAAGCACCCCAAACTCTTATACCTCAATATACACACACAAATTCTTGGAAATACTCAAGGGCTATACTATGTTGCAAACAAAAATTATTATTGCTGATCAGCGCAAAATATTCCCCAAAACAACAAATGTTCCCTGCTAATAAATGTAGGTTCACCAAATCCTAGGTAAGGTCGCCATTTGTTACGACTGGGGTTCAAAATCAGGGCTCTTATTCATTGGACTAGTAATGGCATAAATGCTACAACGGAAAGCGCTAGCTCCAACCTCTGATGTATATTCCCAGTGAACAAAGAACACAAATACTTTCCAGAGTTCTATATGCAATTATAGGCTATCAAACTCTCAATAAATGTGCGTCTATTCTAGGCTTAATGTTATGTGAAAACAGCCTATTACTACCTATAACCGAAGGTGCTTGGTTATGATATGCAAAGTAAGGTGGTACGAGAGGTTACAGCTTACGTTACTTTAATCAATAAATGTCAGGCACTCCTGCATGAAAGAAAGTGCACTAAAGTCCTTCAGCACCAACAAGGAATCTTCTTTAAATGTTTGATGCTATCAAGGTGCTCGAATTGGAAATGGAACCCAAAAAGGCAGGCAGCGGAACAATGCTCGTGCAGGCTATGCACACAAAAGGCAGGATATATAATGCAGTCGGAGCCAAGAATATCCTAAACGCTACAACACTAATAATAATCGCCACGACAATGCAGTATTCCTATCAACAAAAAGAGCCTAAGTCGTTTGTGTCTCAATACATCAAACTAGGCTGTGAAATGCTTGTGTAATCATAAACGGGTATGCATAAAAAGAGTAATTGGTTAAATATACTTAATGTCTACTGTGACACTTCTGCATAGTAGCCACGTGCGGGCATGCGCGCGCGTCGGCTGCCCAGCCATTTAGAAACCGGCTGGTGGCAGCCGGCCTGCCGGCTTTTCCTTAGTATATATCCTACGACAATGTAACTAATGTCTGGGATATTCTTATGTTGTTTCACAGCTTGTAGCTGCCCTTATTCTTAACCAACGCATCTTAGTATATTTTATTCTCGATAGTTGATTGTTTCATTATAATATATAAGATGTAAGTCTAGTGAGAGTGGGAGGAGACGAGCGGGAGAGAGAGACCGGGTGGGGGACGTTGCTTCGCGCGGAGAGTCTAGCTTGGGACGAGCCTGATGTTGCCATATGCATTTGATTGCAACGTTAGGCTTAGTTTCGACTCACGCACGGGGTAGAGGATTTTGACCCGGCAACTGTGTTGAGTGTTGCCAAGCATGGGATGTATTTTGCATGCCTAGGGTGGAGTCCAGACAGATTCAAGACTCAGAGCTCACCTCACTGTCGTACCCTTCGGACCCCCTTGATATCTATCCCTCTCAACCCCATTTAGAAACTTTCTCTCTTACTTTGTATAACTTCCTTCCACTACTTCACCAATCTATTTAATTATCCCACCCCCTTGATAGACCTTATATCTATTATTGTATTAACGACGAGCTCTCAGATAACTAGATAGGATTTTGGGCCTTATGCAGAGATGTAATTGTTAATCAGACCTAGGAAGCTTTTTTGTTGTCTCATATTTGGTGGTTTCATGCTTGCTAGTGTGTTCTTGTGTCAGGTTAGCAGGGGCTAGACCGGAGGGGAGGCTTTTTGCGATCCTTTAAGTAAAGTCTGCTGGTGCGAGTCCTGTGGACCCGCACGACTTTACTAGGATACCCGTGGGAGTCTGGGGGCATTTTCTTGTCTGTGTCCCTGTGTGTCTAGTGTTGTGTGAAGTGTTGTGTTGTGTGAGGGCCCTTGCCTAGTCCACTCAGCACTGCGCTAGCACGTCTTGCTTTTGTTTTAAGGTCGCCAGGAGAGAGTCAGATACTTGCGATCTGAGTCTCTCAAGAGAGCACCCTTTCAATTAGAGTAATTTGGCGCACAGATCTGGGAACGTCCCTAGGCTAGAGCAGGTGGCTCAGCCCGGGTATCCGAAGCCTATATCCTTCCGGCTAGACCTCTGCCACCAGGCAGATTAACAGCTAGGGGTTTATCATCTCTGTATGCTTGTTATTGTGCCACAGTTTACCGTTTTTGTGAGCATTGTGAGTCAGGGTGTGGCTTAGAGACTCTGTCCGAGCAGGCTTGCCTGACTAAGAGAAGCACACCTGTATGTGGTTATGTTGCGAGTTGCTGCCTTTATTTAATTATACCTATGCCATTATACACTGTAGGTCCTATCACTAGTATTTATTCCTGCTTATGAGTTAAGAGTTCTCTAAATCCGTAACTTTCTTTGCTAAGCATCAGATCCTATAGTAGCCGCATGCAGTTTAGAAACCCGCATCTTGTCTACCTGTACGATGTTTTGATGACTGTTTGCTTTCACCTTCTTTCACGCAGGGGTGATTAGTTGTATTAATTAACGAAACGTTAAATGTACTTTCTTCTAGTTTGTTATTAAATTGTTTCTGCAATTTAATTCCATTATCTATCTTTTCCTTGAAGCTTTAAGTCAACTTAATTGTGTGGTCTTTTATATAGCCTGCTTGACTATCAGCAGTCTATAGTGCGTGCACCCTGTAACTGAGTCATAGGATACCTCGTTGTCCAGGCAGGACTCTTGACGGTTTAGGGGGGTTTGTTGCCTGGGTTTATAGATGAGGGTTGGATCTAGCGTTTTCCGTTGTTGCTTGTTGCCGCATACCTAGTCCAATAGAAAGAGCCCCGTGTTTATATATCTCAGGACGTAACACTACTGTGACTGATAAAGTCTAGCTAGAGTCAATGATACGAGATACTGGTGCGCATGGCATGCCGCATAGCCTAGTGCAAATCTCAAGTCTGTCCGTCAAATATAACGTTATAGGGAAGGGTAGCTCTCTTGAGAAACCTTAATACCGAAGTATTAAGCGTTCTCCTGGCGTACCTCAAAGACACACAACGAGCTTAGAACAGTGCAGAATGGTATAGGCAAAAAGCCCTCATTCGTGCATGCTCTATTCTCAATGGCACACAGACTAGAATTTACCCAATCAACTCCAGTTCTCAGGTATGTCGTGCAGCTTTTAACTAAAGCCAGCACTCATTGGAAACAATACCTTATAATATCAGACCCCTAGTCTAGTATTATCTAATCCAGCAGAACACTAATAATTATAGGAAGCAGTACTGAACTATATGAATGCTAACCAATGTTTCGTGATCAACTTATCTTAACAACTAACATACATAGGTTATATCAGACCTTAACGCACAATACAACTGGCCAGCATGAAGCTGATTTTGCAGAGTTAACCAGAGGGGGTATAATATTAATAAAAGGTGGTGCAAGATATGGAAAATGAGAGAGATAGGCAGAGGAAAAGATTCTCAGGTGCAGTGCGGAGGAAAAGGTATCAAAGGGATAAGAGGGATGCGTTCTAGAAACCAGATCTGAGAGAGAAAGTGGCGAGGGAGCTGTATATATACCAGCACTAGCTCGAGCTGCATGGGAAAAAAGCGGTAACAAGTCCCTCAGCCAATACCAAAGAAACCCGCCAAACATGACGTCACAAAGCATGGTAAAAAACTCCCTCAACGAATCCCCACGAGGCCAGCCAGCTATGACGTCATCGAGTATAGCAAAACACTACGCGCATCCTCTCACTCCTTTCTACTCTCTCTCTCTCTCTCTCAATTCCTATCATTACTACTTAATAATAAAACATATACTTTGCAATTAAATATATAAAGCCTTGACATGGGCGAAAACAAAGAGCCTTTCTGGACTGACCATGACACGAGCTTTCATATGAAATAAAGCACACAATAATACATCAACTGTAGCCACATCCACTGCCCTGGCGATCCTAGCGAGTCACTGTAGGACAAGCCATGCGGTTCTAACGGAGTGGTTAACGTCACAGTAGTGATTCCCCCGACAGCTGTATTTGTCTCTCCCTACAGGACAATGGGACAATCCTGTGGTGAACACAGTCATCAGTCACTCGGGAACCAGTCTCTCTCATGCTACAACTGCTTTTTCTTTGTGTGTGTGTTTTTTTTTTTTTTTGGGGGGGGACGGGGGAGTTAATGGAGAGATATGTATTATTAACCATCTTTGAGTAATATATTTTTAACTTATCCCATAGATAAAATTAACCTCTTCCCCAGACCCTCGTAAAGAATATAAATTCTATCATAACCCTTTGAAGCTAGTGACGCATTTTGGTAGTTTATTTTAGCTATCATTAGACGATTTTAGACAGCTTAAGATGGATATCTGGGAGTTATAAGGGTAAAGACTATCTCACTTAACCCTCTGACTACCATATACCCTTCCTAATCTGAATAACATCGTCTAATAATAGCCGGAAAACAGAAAAGAAATGCGTATTGGAGCTTGAAAGGGTTAACAAAAGAACTTGCTCCCCTAGACTCTTCGTCAAGCTATTTAAATTATATATTAACAAAATAACTTGCTCCCCTAGACTCTTCGTCAAGCTATTTAAATTATATATTAAAAAAAGAACTTGCTCCCCTAGACTCTTCGTCAAGCTATTTAAATTATATATTAACAAAAGAACTTGCTCCCCTAGACTCTTCGTCAAGCTATTTAAATTATATATTAACAAAAGAACTTGCTCCCCTAGACTCTTCGTCAAGCTATTTAAATTATATATTAACAAAATAACTTGCTCCCCTAGACTCCTCGTCAAACTATATAAATTATATATTAACAAAAGAACTTGCTCCCCTAGACTCTTCGTCAAGCTATTTAAATTATATATTAACAAAAGAACTTGCTCCCCTAGACTCTTCGTCAAGCTATTTAAATTATATATTAACAAAAGAACTTGCTCCCCTAGACTCTTCGTCAAGCTATTTAAATTATATATTAACAAAAGAACTTGCTCCCCTAGACTCTTCGTCAAGCTATATAAATTATATATTAACAAAAAAACTTGCTCCCCTAGACTCTTCGTCAAGCTATTTAAATTATATATTAACAAAAGAACTTGCTCCCCTAGACTCTTCGTCAAGCTATTTAAATTATATATTAACAAAAGAACTTGCTCCCCTAGACTCTTCGTCAAGCTATTTAAATTATATATTAACAAAATAACTTGCTCCCCTAGACTCTTCGTCAAACTATATAAATTATATATTAACAAAACAACTTGCTCCCCTAGACTCTTCGTCAAACTATATAAATTATATATTAACAAAACAACTTGCTCCCCTAGACTCTTCGTCAAGCTATATCTGTATATTTTTCAGTGCAACTTATTCCCCAGCCATTTTCTAAGATTGTGTATGCGTGAACATATAATTGTGTGTGTGTATTTGTGAGTGTAAGTGTGTGTTTATGTGTGAGCGTGCAATAGTATGTTTGTATTTATGAGTGTAAAATTAATGTGTGAGCGTATAATTATGCATGTGTATTTGTGAGTGTAAGTGTGTCTTTATGTGTGAGCAAACACTCTACAACATGAGGAGTATTAAGGGGGTTGTACTCGCTTTTTCTGGACCCCTTTCTCCCTCATGTTTAGCATATTTGTTTTGAGGTTTTAAGACAATTTTGAGACCTTTCGCCTCGTTTTGTTAGCAATATTAAGACCTTTCGTGCCCTTTAGGTGTCGATTATTTCCTGGCGAACGATAGGAAGCCTGTAATTCTAGGAGGAACCGGCCATCAGCCGGGAAATTTTTTGAACTAAAAATGTACAAATTTATCTTCAGGGGAGGTCTGGGGGGTTGTTTATTAAGCTTGAGGGAGGTCTTGCGAGGTTACTATAAAATAGATAAATGAATAACTAAATAGACCTAAAAATATGCACTACCCCCTTAAGTGGGAGTTATTTTAATGTGTTCCCTAAATCTCCTTTAAGCTCTAAACAAAAAAAATCCCCAACTAAATGTACACTCACACGTACTAAAAGTTGCTCAAGGGTGGGTCTTTCCTTCCCCTTACTCCACCCTGGGCAGGTGGAAGGGGGGAGTCGGGTCCCAGTCTACCTCCACCTTCCACCCCTAAACTATCCCCAACTCCCCCACCTTCCTTCTCTAGCTGGCAGTTAGTGATTAGGGACGCTTGTTCTCATGTATTACAAATTAGTGTTACACCATCATTGCACATGCTTAAAATGGCCAAAATATGTAATTTATTAGGGATACATTTAATACAATATACTGTATAATTGTATTCTCAAAGTGAGTCTCTATACACATATCACACTAACACAAACTCTCCTACTCTGCCACTTTTATTCCTTTTTAACATGTAGTGGTGGTCGCCTCAAGTCTCTTCCACTCATGACATTTAACTCCCACCCCTGTCATTTACATAACTGATGGTATTACAATTCCCTCAAGGCTCACTTCTCAACATATATAAGATTCGTCCAATTTGAATAATTGAACCTGTGAGGTGTGTGTGTGTGTGTGGGGTGTGGGGGGGGGGTATTTTGTTCGTCGACTATTTCATCTATTTCATATGATTTAGTTTCCTCCCTAGATCTTCATCAAACTTTAAATAAATCCCTAAGACCTCCTTCTAGACCTCCTTCTAGACCTCCTTCTAGACCTCCTTCTAGACCTCCTTCTAGACCTCCTTCTAGACCTCCTTCTAGACCTCCTTCTAGACCTCCTTCTAGACCTCCTTCTAGACCTCCTTCTAGACCTCCTTCTAGACCTCCTTCTAGACCTCCTTCTAGACCTCCTTCTAGACCTCCTTCTAGACCTCCTTCTAGACCTCCTTCTAGATATATTTTACATATTTCGGTAGAAAAATGTCCCGGTTAAAGGCTGGTCCCTCCTTAATTACAGGCTCGCTATCGTTCGCCGGGAAAAAATAGACATTTAAATGGTACGAAAAGACCTAATATTGACAACAGAATGGGGCGAAACGTCATACATTCGCCAAACTAGTGGGCCAAACATCTTAATATCTGAAAACTAAGGGGCTAAACATGAGGGAGAAGGGGGCGAGAAGAAAAAAATATATATCCAACCTTAAAGCCAAGTTGTGAAGCATAAAATTAACCAAGCAACAGACCAAAGTGGTGAAACCAATACAATAGCACTGGATATATCATGTTTTTTTTGTTTTTTTTTAATGGGAGAGACAAAGGGCAAAGCTCCCAGCAACAAGTGTCTACCCCAAAGCTGAAAGAGAGACATAGCTAAATTAAGGGCTGTTGATGGTAATGTTTTATTTATTTATTTATATTTTAGTTTTTGTTTGTGCATTGGAAATAAATGTGGTGTGCTTGTATAGTGTAGTGAAATTAATACGATGAGGAGGTGTTTGTGAGAGGTAGGCCTACCTGGTGTGTGTGGGTGAAGCACAAATAGAAACAGAGTAATCCAGCTATAGTTGACCCATTATAATCTGGCAAAAACTATGGACCAATAACCTCTATAACTAAACAAACTCTGGAATAATCGAGCAATTTGTTCTACCATTTGGGAAGGGCCAGCCAGAGAATAGGTGTGTACATTTACAGCCCATTTGCTATAGCCCGTTTTGAGTTACAAAGGTTAGAGTTCACGATGTTTTCCCCAAGTGTAATGAACTAATTATAGTGTCTGGCATCAATCCTTATTGTCGAAGATGTTACTCAATGGTCGTGCATCACTAATTCCACTGGTATATTTTTATATATTTTGCCCCAACTCTGTTCCTCATTCATATCAATGATCTATCTAGCACTCCTAACCCAATACATTCCTCCACAGATGACTCAAGACTTCACTGTCCCTTTACTTTAGCAGGTCTGCCTTGATGGTGTAATGGTTATAGTGTTTAAAATCTGTATGTGGTAACCCAGGTTCGAATCCCGGTTGATCACATGCTTACTTGCATTAATTTCTGTGGGAGGTGTTTGGTGTTGGAGTGAAATTGATAAAATTTGATTATATATTGCAAAATCAACCTTGCAATTTCTCTGAACCTGGTCATTTCTAAAATGTAAGAATGATTACAAATGAATCTAGTTACCTTTAATGCACAGAAAACTAAATACATACAATATTCTAACAGACAGAATCTATCTGACTCTCACATAATTTTTAACGATGTAAATATTCCCAACTCCTCTCGTATTGATATCCTTGGCGTAACATTGAATGCGAGCCTGAGCTAGATCCATTGCTAAAAATGTCTCTAAACAAATGGGACACCTGTAAAAAATTCGAAAGTTCTTCACTGACGAGTAATTGGTCATTATATATATATATATATATATATATATATATATATATATATATATATATATATATATATATATATATATATACAGTATACTATATATACATATATATATATATATATATATGTATATATATATATATATATACCGGTATATATATATATATATATATATATATATATATATATTTAGAACAGTGGTAGTGGTGGGTTGGCTTCTAGGGTACCGTATTTTTAGGAGAAACAGGAGGATAAGGGCAACGACCGTGTTCATCTTGTTAGCTTTATTCAATATTTCGGACTATCTTGGTCCATCTTTAGCCTTGGATAACGGTCCTAATAATAAATTACTTCATTAAGAAACTAATATAAGTTAAATACATGTGTGGTCCACGGTATTAACTTATATTAGTTGCTTCCGTGCTGACTCCCTGCCTAGGCAAACTCTTTCGTCTCTGTCTATCCTCTAACGTCTTCCCTTCATGCTGGAAGTTTGCTCACATTCAACCTGTCCCAAAGAAGGGTGACCGCTCTCAACCCTCCAACTATCGTCCAATTGCTCTCATTTCTTGTCTTTCTAAAGTTTTTGAAACTATTCTTGCTTCCAAATTTCTTAAGCATTTCTCTTCTCATAATCTGCTCTCAGATCGCCAGTATGGCTTCCTTAAGGGTCGCTCTACTGGTGATCTTCTTTCATATCTTACTAACTCTTGGTCATCCTCCTTTCGGGACTTCGGTGAGACTTTTTCTATTGCACTAGACATATCGAAAGCCTTCGTTAGAGTCTGGCATAAATCTTTAATTTCTAAACTACCCTCCTTCGGTTTCTATCCCTCCATCTGTGCCTTTGTCTCTAATTTCCTTTCTGGCCGTTCCATAGCCGCGGTTGTGGACGGCCATTGTTCATTTCCTCACCCTATAAACTCCGGTGTTCCTCAGGGCTCTGTCCTATCTCCTATTCTCTTTCTAATTTTTATAAATGATCTCCTTAACTGTACCTTAATTCCCATCCATTCATACGCAGACGACTCAACCTTACACTACTCCATTACTTTTTCAGAACGCCCCAGCCAGCAATCCCTCAACGACAAACGTAATGAAGCCATACAACTCTTAAATTCTGATCTAAATACTATTTCCAATTGGGGCAGAGAAACCCTTGTTAACTTTAATGCTTCCAAAAACCAATTTCTCCATCTATCTACCCATCAGGATCTCCCAGCGGACTATCCCTTATTCTTCAACAATACAAAAATCAACCCTTCATCTTCTCTCAATATTCTTGGTGTCTCTTTTTCTTCTGCTCTCATTTGGAAGGACCATATTACCAGTCTTGCTAAGGCAGCCTCCCAGAAGCTGGGTGTGCTCAACCGCCTTAGGGGTTCTTTTCCCCTGCACAGCTTCTTGCTCTGTACAGGGGCATAGTGTGCCCTTGTATTGAGTATTGTTCACATGTGTGGGGAGGTTCCTCTGACACCGCTCTCCTAGACAAGGTTGAAAGGAAGGCCTTTCGTATCATTAACTCCCGTCCACTCACCAACTCTCTGCAATCTCTCTCTCTCCGCCGCAATGTTGCATCTCTCTCGCTATGCTATCGCTACTATAATAATCAGTGTTCCTCAGAGCTATCCCAGTGCATACCACCTCCTTTACGTAGGGCACGTGGTACCCGTCTTGCAACTCAATCCCACCCCTACTCTGTGCAACTCTCCAACCCAAGAGTGAAACGTTACTCTCAAACTTTCTTCTACTCAACAGCTGAGCTCTATAACTCTCTCCCAGAATCAGTTTTCCCCGCTTCCTATGACTTAACACCTTACGAGCGGCCTATGCGGTTTATTTATGTGTACCGCACAGCGGGGTGTTTTTAGCCAAAATAGGGCTGTTTACGTGATCATTTTCATGCCTAAATAAGACCCAGAACGTAAAACAAGTACCTATCTCTGAAAGGGCATAAACAGAGCTTTCGAATGACACCATAACGATCCTTGTATGATGGATAGTTTTCTTGCAATAACCGTGCAACGCGAGTGCAAAAAGCAGGTAATTCGGTACTTTCAGTACATAATTGAGTATGTAGCGAGTGAGAGAGGGAGGAGGGAGCTGAGATTTGTGTCAGTAGGTTCACCGCGGTGGTCTGGAGCAGTCATACGCTCGCTAGTCTCCTGCCACCACTTGTCTCTCTCTCTCAGCCACATTACGTGCTGAAATTGCCACTCGAGTTATGTCGAGCGCCGCCACATAGTCCAGCTTTTTTTAACTCGACTTATGTTGCTCGCCGCTAAATAAGGGTTAAATTGCTTCAAACTCCGTGTGTCCAGGCATTTTGGCTCGAACGTCCCTTGATTTTTGCCCTGTCACTCTTTCAACTATGGGGGAGGCACTCGCTATAGGCAGTAATGCCTTTTGCCTCCCTCAATCACATAGAAAAAATAAAATAAAAAAATAAAAACAAATAAAGTAATTTATTTTTAGAATGGGAGATGAAAGGCTTACAAAGAGAATATGTGAGTCAGGTACAAGGGGAGATAGAAGGGCAGGAAGACCCCCATTGAGATGGAGAGACTGTGTAAGAAAGGCTTTGGATGATAGAGGAATGACTATAGATCAGGCAGGGTAAGTGGTGGTGGACAGGAGTGAATGGAGAATGCTTGTGAATAGTTGAGTGAACACGTGGTCATTTGGAGTAAGGGGTCGGGCTCAAGTTCGACTAGATAATAGTCCATCAGGCGCCTGGCCCGGGGGGACGATTAATATGAAGGGTGTGCCTGGAAGTGTGGTGGGAGGGCTTGTGGCTTTGGCTCCGCTGCATGTCTGCCTGCCGAGATCGGAACCTCTCCGGGTGGTCAGGGGCCGGGGGAGTGCTGGAGCGACCTTTGGTAACCCTTGTCTCTGGGTCTTCTCCTGGGTGACCTGGATGTGTGTGAGTTTGTGTGTTTTATCTGTGTTTATTTTTTGTTTTATGTTGTTTTTGTGTTTTCCCTGTTCTTGCTCTGTCTTGAGTCGGCTACCCCCAAAATGGGGATTGGGCCTGAGCATATAGATAGATAGATAGATAGATTTTTAGGACCGGTATCCAAGCCTGAAGATGGACCAAGATAGTCCGAAATATTGAATAAAGCTACCAAGATGAACACGGTCGTTGCCCTTATCCTTTTGTTTCTCCTATATATAAATATATATATATAATATGGCATACTGTTCACCATTGAGGAGTGGATGTGGATTGCTTATATTTAGGCAGTTGGATAAGATTCAAAATACTTCTATTAAATTAATCAATAAAGCATGGTTCACACATACAAGAGTCGGTGCCCGAGTCCAGCACGAGTGAAGGAAATTTTCAGATTCGGCCATGACTCTGGCATACTCTTCGTGACTCGTGTTTACACTCGTGTGAGTTGGGTTGGTAACAGGGTGTGTCCTGGGGACTCGTGACGACGTGGCCTAGAAATTTCATATATGCCTGAATGAAATTTCTTGTCCCAGTCAAGAGTCCGAAGGACACAGTGTAGATACGTGTTGACTCTTGTTGACTCTTCGTGACTTGTGTTGACTCTTGTTGAACTGTGCATAACTCGTCGTGACTTGTTTGTGACCCATCTTCTTCAAAATATAATATTAAACCATATTTAACCATATGAAAACTTCGAAATTGCAAAGACCCTTTAGAAAACAGATCGAAAACATCGTAACTTCGGTGACCCTTTAGAAAACAGAGACCGCTAGTGTAATTTGTGTACATTTTGTATTATAATTTTCCCTGTCATCTGCTTTCTCTCTCTATTACTTATATTTCTATCTACTGTATTCATTTCCATCTGTATCTAGCTATATCTCTTATTTAGCAGCTTTTATATTTGTTATATGGTCTCCATAGAATCTGTGAATAATATCTGATTTGATGGGCTAAATAAACGAATTATACCACTAACACATAATGAGCAAAATGACCCAAGTCGATTAAAAAAATGTAAAAAATTATGTCCCCGATTCTTCAGTGAGAAGTGAAAGTGATCAATAACGATAACATGAGCAAAAATAAGCTTGTTATGAAACAGAGACTTAGCTTCCTGAACCGATAAATTGTCAATAGCCTAGATCGGCTTGTAGAAAAGACGGGGACATTTACATTATATTATTTTGTCATAATAATTATTAATGTTATGGTAGGACATTATTTTGTTTCATTTCCACGGCATTAGAAACTAAACAATTATTAAAATGACATCAAACAACATATAATTCTGTCCGTTATTAAGGGAGATAATTAGATAATGGAGATAGATAGATCGAAGGTCGTTATGTCCAAGTGAGCGTAAAATGTGCGAATTATGAAATATGCCTATACACTCTGAAAATATAAGGTGTCAGAATCATACGTTCAGCCTTACATAAAAGATGGAGGGAATGTTTTTATTTGCTGGGGTTTTTTCATATTAATTATTAATGTAATGGTAGGATAGTATTTTTGTTTTTATTTTAGTATTTTTGTTCTTTTCTATATATATTTGTTCTATATATTTGTACTATATACTTTTTACTTACTATTTTCTATCTATCTATTTTACTGTCCTACTTTTCCTTCTGGGAACGGTAGGCTAGGAATCCTCCTCCCATTTTACTGTCCTACTTTTCCTTCTTGGAACGGTAGGCTAGGAATCTTCCTCCCCTTGTAAATTTTATCTACTAGATGAGACAGAGAAAGGGGTGAGGGAACACGAAAGTGGTACCAAACCATACCCATTGGAACTTTAAATGTTGTTTCTGTTCGGTCTGTCTCGAGTCGGCCACCCCCAGCTATGAGTATATACATACTTACATACATAAATACATGCCAGTACATTTACTTTTAGTAATGTCCGATGTCACTCGAAATTACGTACGAAGTCACCCCATTAAATCTGGGAAACATGAAAAGTATCTTGTAATGGCCATAAGCAGTATACTATGGACTTTGGGGAAAAAGTAATCCCTACCAATAAATGCCTACAGTGGCCGATAGAGGCGCTGAACGCAAGGTTTAGCGCAGTGCATTGTGGGAAATGAACGACATCGCGGAGCTATCCACCCTCCGTCTCCTTCAACAATTCTATAATATATGCAGTTAGTCGAAATTTCTGTAGTTGACCAATACTTTGGTCTGTGCATACTTTTGTTTTATATATCTTAAAATGGTCAATATTTACGAGTCGCACCACAGCTGGGATCTCATTTCTAATGGTAGTTTGGGGTTCCTATCATTCTATGCTTCATTGCTATATACTTGTTATGTACTTTTTATCCACGGAAAAATATGATTTTTTCTTGTTTTTATTTTATGTTTTTATTTGTTTTTGCATTAACCTAACCAAAAACCTAACCTAACCTAACCTAAATGTGTTTGGGGGCTATTAGGTTAGGTTAGGTTAGGTTAGGTTAGGTTTTTTGGTTAGGTTAATGCTAAAAACAAAAATTAAGCCAAGACAAAAAAAAATCCATGGATAAAAAGTATATAGCAATGAAGCATAGAATGATAGGAACCCAAAACTACCATTAGAATTGAGATCCCAGCTGTGGCGCGACTCGTAAATATTGACCCTTAAAATCACCCATATTCATAAATTACGTATATTTACAATACAAATTCAGCTGGTATTTTCCCACCAATTTTATTATAATTAATCAGCTTATAATTATGGTTGTAGTCATTATCAGCTGTATATGGACATTCCCTTTATTACTATACAATATAAGCACTTAGTGTAGTCGTATACTGTATAATTGTAGAATTGTAGAATCACACAAATATTGAGATAAACTGTGCATATCCTATGTGTTGGATATAGTGATGTCTACAGTCGTAGCTCTGGCGCTAGTTCAGAAATGTCCACCAGAGGTCCCAAAGGAATTGTTGGTAGGGAGAATTGTCTTCACAACATACCATTACTTACGGTCGGTCGGTAGAAGTTTGACACGTATACAAAAAATGTGTTTTCTTTGTTTCATATTCACTAGTTTTTCCCACATATTACGTAAATGGGTTTACATTATAAGTTTATCCTTCATTTAGTTACAACATTCCTCTTAAATACTACACATTTGTGTTTCACAACCCAATTCTCCTCTCTCTCTATTCTATTTTGTTTACATATTATCCAAAAATGTCCGAAGTTGTCCACCTGTCCGATGACACCCCAGATGACGGCACTCTTTGTGACTCTTGTTACACTCTCGTTGACTGTGTTGACTCTTACCGACTCTTTGTTTTCGTACAATGGAATTTGACCATTATTTTTTCAAATTTCCTCAACTCGTGTTGGGTTCGTGTTACACTCTTTGTGACTTGTTGACTCTCCGTTACTCGTACTGACTCTTGGATGAACATGTACCGACTCTTGTTGACTCTTGGTGAATCGGGAACAGTGACCTACTTGGGCTGGTTCTTGCCAGAGTCCCGAAGAGTGTCACCCATCGTTCACTCGTGCTGGACTCGGGCACCGACTCTTGTTTTTTTTTTTTTTTTTTTTTTTTTTCTATATTCCAACTTACTTCCTCTCGGGCATAGGCTGAGAGCCTTAACATTCACCGCTTTACACTGAACAGTGAAGCCCGTGAGGTCTTGTTCCAGTCTAGGGAGTGAGACATGTGAAGCACGTAGAGTACAACAAGCACCTGCCATCTTGCCTTCACATGAGGCACGGTGCTCACTCATGGCCCGAAACGACCCCATCTCTGAAGCCATCTCGTTCCCGTGCTTCACTGTCTCACCCCCTACACTCGGACTCTCACACCTACACACACACAACGCCACCTGTTGAGCAGATAACTCACCAGGCATTGCACCCCTATAGCATATTTTGAATATGGGAATATTCATACAATGCTATTTAATCAGGGAACAATGAGGGTATTTTATTGACGTTTCGGTGGGCTTGTGGTAATGCACTGATACTAGGTACAGCACAAATTCCATCCCAATAATATCTTCCCATTGATACATCAGGATTTGAACCCGGGACCTTTGGATTACCAAGCCAGTGGCAAGACCACTCCACCACACTTCCCCTATGTGTGAACTATGCTTAACCCTGTAATCACGCAGGACCGACTTGCATTATTCATACAAAGAGACGTTGCTTCCCTTGCATTCCCTTGTTCTGAGGAACTTGCTTCTATAGTGTTACTTCTCCGCAATACTAGGGCAGCTGGAAATACCCATGAATTCACACTCTCTCCTAGATAATGTAGACAATTTTATCCCCAGAACTACTACTCTCTCGAATTCACTTCCTTGGAGTAGCTTTCCACAAACTTACAACCTACAAAAGTATACACCCAGTTCTTGTTATGGAGATACAATCATATTAGTGGAATTAGTGATACAAGACATTAGTGTAACATCTTTGATAATACGAATTTATGCTAGACTCCATCAAAGACCTGTGAAATCTCTCTCTCTCTCTCTCTCTCTCTCTCTCTCTCTCTCTCTCTCTCTCTCTCTCTTTTCCAAACACACCCATTATCAAACTAGCACAACCCTCCTTACTCTGCCGCTTGTATTCCTTTAAATTATAGCGGTGGTCTCCTCAAGTCTCTTCCACTTCATGACATTTGGCTCCCACCCCTGTTATTTACATAACTGATGGTATTGCTATTCCCTAAAGGTTCAGTATAAAACATTCTATCAATTCGAATCATTAAGGGGGGTCACATGCTTGTTTTCTCTTTCTCTCATTTTCTCTCTTTCTCTGGCTTGTATCCATTCGGCCCCATTCAGCCAACTGTTTTAAGATGTTTATTCCCATCTAGGTGTCGATTTCTTCTTGGCGAGATAAAGCGAGCCAGATTTGTATGGAGAAATCCGGCTTCGCCGGAGACATTTTTCTATCGAAAAATGTAAAAATTTAGCTTACTGTTAAAACAACAAATATATATGCTGGCTCGCTACCGCTCGCCAGGAAAATATTGACACCTGGGTGGGAGTAAACGTCTTAAAACAGTAGGCTGAATGGGGCCGAATGGATAAAAGCCAAAGAGAGAGGGAGATAAAGATAAAAAAAGCGAGGTGGGCTCCCTTAAACCTTTAACCCCTTCTTTACTATCGACGCTTGTTCTATTGGATGTCAGCTACATTTAGACGATTTTATGAGGCTTAGGAAGGATATATGGTAGCTAAAAGGATTAATTGAGATATTAGGTAGCCTTTTAAGCGCTAGACATCCTTCCTAAGCTGAATAAAATCGTCTAATATTTCCCAGAATACTGAATGAGTTAAAGCCAAGTTATGAAGCAGCAAATTAAGGGGGGGTCACCGGTTTTGTTTTATCTTTCTCTCCTTTTCTCTCTTTCCCTGGTTTGTATCCATTCGACCCCGTTCAGCCAATTGTTTTAAGACGCTCATCCCCACCCAGGTGTCGATTTCTTCTTGGCGAGCGATAGCGAACCAGCATTGTATTGAGAAATCCGGCTTCGCCGTAGAAATTTTGCTATCGAAAAATTTACAAATTTAGCTTGCTGTCAAAACAAAAATATATACTGTATACTGGCTCGCTACCGCTCGCCAGGAAAATATTGACACCTGGATGGGGGTAAACGTCTTAGAACAGTAGGCTGAATGGGGCCGAATGAATAAAAGCCAAAGAGAGAGGGAGACAAAGAGAAAAAAGCGAGGTGGGCTCCCTTAACCAAGCAACAGACCAACTGGTGAAACGAATGCATAACACTGGATATTTCACAGGTCTTTGATAAATTCTGGCATCAATCCATACTGTCGAAGATGTTACACTATGGTCTTGCACCACAAATTCAACTACTTTCTTCTTATCTTCATAACAAACAAATGCGTTTAATGGTAGATAGCATTTATTTTCAATTCCACTCAATAAATATATCAGTTTTTGCGCCAACTCTGCTCCCCCATTCATATCAATGATCTCCTATATATGACTCTAACCCAATGTATTCCTCCGCAGATGACTCAACACTTCACAGTCCTTTACTTTTAGCAGTTCTCTCACGCAGTCTGATATTATCGATTCCAAAATATACACTGTAGTTTCTCTGAACCAAGACCTTTCTAAAATTAATGAATGGGTACAACAAATTTAGTTTACTTTAACCCTCCTGGCCCGGGCAGGCTCTCAAAATGACAGTGTGGACTACCCGGGCGATCTGGTCGAAAAATGTCCAGGCCTAGGCTACCGTATTTTTTTTTAGTTTAACTGCTAGAAATTTCCCACGCATCTATAAATGTAGTGCGGCTTCCAATGAGTAGAGCTCTCTATGTCAACTGGTTCAGTTGTGATGACGATTTCAGTGGAGAGCACTTGCAGGCGATGTTAGCAATATGACGATCTTTTCACTACTGAAACAACGACAAACAGACATACAATAACAAACGAGTCTTCTCTTTCTTGTTTTCGGAGGTGCGGTGACGTAGCGATCGGCTTTGTTTACATGCGTCGGACGCACGGCGTTCAGACCAAGCTGAATAGGCTTTCAAGCTTACAGATTTTAAAATGACACCCGGGCTCCTGCCCTTAATTGGTGACAACCGGGCCAGGAGGGTTAATGCACAGAAAACCAGGAACATACAATATTCTAGCTGACAAAATCTGTCTGACTCCCACATAATTTGTAACAATGTACACTCGACCAAAACACAATTTTTACACTGGTGAGTTGTAAATAATCTAGTGTGAACGGAATGAATCGGGTGAAGCATACGTCTGTGAGGTATTATCATAATATTTCTACCCACTTGCAGAATGTTTAAAGCGTTAGTGTAAAAATAGTGTTTTGGTCGAGTGTACCTACATTTTCACCACCACCTCTTGTATTGAATGCCAGCCTGAGCTGGACACGTCGTGTTAGATCCATTGCTAAAAATTACCTTAGTAAAATAGGACTTATGTACAAAGTTTATAAGTTCTTCACCGATGAGCATATTGGTCATTATATTTATCAGATGGCATACTGTTCACCCTTGAGGGGTGGATGTGGAGTGCTTACATTTAGGCAGTTGGATAACATTCAAAATAAAGCTATTAGATTAATCAATAACCCTATCATCCTGCAGGACCTTCCTCCATTATGCGTACGTACGAAGAAATGTTGCATCCCTTTCATTATTATACTGATATTTTCGCGGCAAATGTTCTGAGGAACTTGCTTCAATTGCCGACTGGCGAGTTTCGTTCTATAAGGAAGTTGGAGCTGTAGACATCGATTTTAACAGAATTACGAGCTAAATTACGGTCGTAGTACATTCATAAATACATAAAACCCAATTCAACATACCCTTTAGCCATCAGAAACTTACATGATTATTGTATTTCTGTTTAATATTGATGTTTAAGGCTCCAACTTCCTTTAAAGAATGAAACTCGCAAGTGGTCAATTGTGTTATCTCTCCATACATTTCCTCGCAACACTAGGGCAGCTAGAAATGCCCATAAATTCACACTCTCTCCTAGACAATGTAGAACTTCAGCTTATCAAAATCATTTTATCCCCAAGACTATTACTCTCTGAAATGTACTTCCTTGGAGTAGCTTTCCACTAACTTACAACAGTTTAAATCCAGTTCTTGTTATGGAGATACAATTAGATTAGTGGAATTAGTGATGCAAGCCATTAGTGTAACATATTCGATAATAAGAATTGATGTCAAACTCCATCAAAGACCTGTGAAATCTCTCTCTCCCTTTCACACACACTCACATTATCAAACTAACACAAACTTTCTTACTCTGCCGCTTGTAATTTTTTAAAATAATAGCGGTGGTCAGTGGTCGCCTCAAGTCTCTGCCACTCCATGACATTTGGCTCCTACCCCTGTTATTTACATAACTGATGGTATTGCTATTCCCTCAAAGTTCAGTATAAACGATTATATCAATTCGAACCATTAAACTTACCCTTTGGCTGCGGCTATGTTTGGGCTATTTAGGGCATATTCAGGCACTCCTGAATGATAAATCAAGCATCTGCATTAAATGAAGTGTATTCTGCCGAAAACTAAGCGAAACTAGCTTCAAAATGACACCAGAACGGACCCTGTACGTGGTCTGGTTCACCCGCTGTGGTCCCAGTGAAATGCGGGAACCCCGCTATTATGTAACACTCGCTCGCTTGGCTACACTGGTGAGAGTGACAGAGAGAGACCCGCGCGAGACACAGCCTAGCTCATTGAGCCGCTCGGTGCTCTGAGGGTCGGAGGTGGGCCCCTCACGCTCCCGCCCACGGACACTCGATTTTTACGTTTTTTACAGGCTTTTAAAGCCTGGAAATTGCTGTAACTTGCCAAAACATTCCAGAACGTCACCCGCAGCGAAAGGGTTAAAAC
The DNA here is from genome assembly GCA_032716605.1 of Paralithodes platypus. Classification (NCBI taxonomy): domain Eukaryota; kingdom Metazoa; phylum Arthropoda; class Malacostraca; order Decapoda; family Lithodidae; genus Paralithodes; species Paralithodes platypus. The sequence goes on from CM064502.1 coordinate 42,889,546, forward strand.
CAAGTCCTGAAGCATCAGATTAACCCAGCAACAGATCAACGTATTATTGTTATACTGTATTGTTATTCATGCTAATGGTAGTTATTAGTGGTATTATTATTGCTATTGTTATTATATATATTTTTATTATTACTATTTCGTATTTATTCTTTTCCTAAATATTGTAATTTCTTATTTTGTTTTCTTCCTTCTTTGGTTTAGTTTCCTAGTTAGGTTGCCCTTCAAGCATTTTAGCTTAATTGGGCCCATGACTAAGGACACTCAAGTAATAATGTATAATGATAAATTAATGTACTGCAGTTGTGGTGATAATAAATAAAACAAACTAAACAAAAATAAACGTGGTGCAACGCAAGCAATAACACTGGATGTTCACAGGTCTTTTTTGTTTGTTTTTCTATGTGTTATAGGGAGACAACAGGCAAAGCTGCCTACAACAAGTATCTATCAAAAAGCTGAAAGAGTGACAAAGGTTGATGGTCACACAGGACCTTGCTCCATTATTCAGGCGATGAGATGTTGCGTCCCTTGCATTATTCTACTGATATTTTCACGGCAAATGTTTGAGGAACCTTCTTTAATTGTGCCACCTCTCCACACCTTTCCCCACAGTACTAGGGCAGCTGGAGATGCCCATGAACTCACACTCTCTCCTCCACAATGTAGAACTTCCGCTTATCAAACTGTATTTATCCCAAGAACTTCTACTTTCTGGAATTCACTTCCTTGGTGTTGCCTTTCACAAATTTACAACCTACAACAGTTATATCTAGTTCTTACAAACATTTTATGAATGGTGGATGTCTTTAAGCACATGGACCTTTTGTGTTTGTGTGTGTGTGTGTTTTTTTCCCTTCCTCCATTCACTGTCTCTTAAGGGGTGATTTTCACTTAAGGGATTTTTTTCGAACCTCCTTCTCCCTCATGTTTAGCGCCATTATTTTTGAGAATTCAATATGTTCGCCCCGTCAGTTTGGCGATATTAACAGATTTATCCCAATCTCTGTCAATTTTACGACTTTTCATGCCATTTAGGTATCGATTTTATCTTGGCGAGCGATAGTAAGCCTCTAATTTAGGAGGAACCAGGCTGGGACATTTAATGCTTGATAGGGTCTAAAAAGCAATCTAAAAATCTCCCCTTAAACACACGTCGGAATAATGGCAAGGCAATGGGGCATAAGGTCTTAAAATCGCCGAACTAAATGGGCAAGCGTCTAAAAATTTCAAAACTAATGGGGCTAAAAATTGGGGAGAAGGGAATCCACAAATAAAACCTCCCCTTGAAAACATAATTGACAAAATAAACGCTGTAATAACTGAATAATTAAGAGGGGAACAAGTCAATTTTGTACAGGTAGATAATTAAGGTGAGGCTGATGTACTGTTGAGGTTAACGGCTGATGGGTCGTTTTTCTGATCCCCTTTCTCCCTCGTGTTAAGCCCCATTTATTTTGAGATTATAACCCCTTTCGCCCCATTTCGTTGTCAATTTCAAGACCTTTCGTGCCATTTAGGTGTCAATTATTTCCTGGCGAGCGTTAGCGAGCGTGACGTTTTAAGAGGAGCCAGCCTTCGGCCGGGACATTTTTCTACCGAATAATGTACAAATTTATCTTGAAGGGAGGTCTATGGTGTGTTTTTCTAAGCTTGATGGAGGTCTAGCGAGAAAACTAAGAAATCAAGGAATAAATGAATTAATAGACCGAACAAAATAAAATAAATTAAAATAAAACAAAACGGTTGATCTCCCCTTAAGTAACACCCCGTTCTTAACATTAATCATCCATTACAAACCCCAGTGTACTTGAAAAAACTAATGAAAGTATATGGTTCTCCCGGGATTCCAACCCGGGACACCACACCCAGAGTATAAGCATTTTTTTTTTTTTTTTTTCTATATTCCAACTTACTTCCTCTCGGGCATAGGCTGAGAGCCTTAACATTCACCGCTTTACAATGAACAGTGAAGCCCGTGAGGTCTTGTTCCAGTCTAGGGAGTGAGACATGTGAAGCTCGTAGAGTACAACGAGCACCTGCCATCTTGCCTTCACATGAGGCACGGTGCTCACTCATGGCCCGAAACGACCCCATCTCTGAAGCCATCTCGTTTCCGTGCTTCACTGTTTCACCCCCTACACTCGGACACTCACACTTACACACACACAACGCCACCTGTTGAGCAGATAACTCACCAGGCAGTGCACCCCTATAGCATATTTTGAATATGGGAATATTCATACACTGCTATTTAATCAGGGAACAATGAGGGTATTTTATTGACGTTTCGGTGGGCTTGTGGTAATGCACTGATACTAGGTACAGCACAAATTCCATCCCAATAATATCTTCCCATGGATACATCGGGATTTGAACCCGGGACCTTTGGATTACCAGGCAAGTGGCAAGACCACTCCACCACACCTCCCCTAAACCATTACACCACCCTCGAAGGTTATGGGCATGAAAAGGGAATACAAAGTGGCTATAGTAGCCTACTTATAAGAAAGGTATATTGATGGTACTAACCCCTTCAGTACCATGACGCCTTTTTACCTTTGATTTAGGATAACATTAGATGATTTTATGCAGCTTAAGAAGGACCTATGTTACTACGAGGGTTGATTGAGATCGTATATACCCATTTGAGTTGCATAGGTATTTAATAAACTAAAGAAAATCGTCTAATGGTAACCAGAATATGATGATAATTACGTAATGGTGGTGAAGAAGTTAAATCCATCTTAAGGGGAGACTGACCGTTTGCTTGGTCTATTAATTCATGTATTCATATATTTTGTTTAGTTTCCTCCCTAGATTTCCATCAAGCTTAGAAAAACACCCCCTAAAATAAAATTCAAGATAAATTTGTACATTTTTCGGTAGAAAAGTATCCCGGCCGAAGGCCGGTTCCTCTTAAAAGTGCAGATTCTCTATCGCTCGCCAGGAAAAAATCGACACCTAAATGGCTTGAAAGGTCTTAAAATTGACAACGCAATAGAGCGAAAGGTGTTAAAATCGCCAAACTAATGGGCCGAATGTCTTATAATCTCAAAACTAGTGGGGCTAAACATTAGGGAGAAGTGGGTCCAGAAAAACGGTCTGCCTCCCCTTAACCCTTAACTGGCGGCGCCCGGCTATTGTCGAGTGAAATAAATGTGGCCTATGTGGCGGGGCCCGGCTATTGTCGAGTGCAATTTTGAGCACGTAATGTGCTCTGAGAGAGAGCTAAGCAGTGGGAGGAGCGTAGATTACCTCCTGACCGCTCGCCACGGTGGCCGTGGAGCTACTGAGATGTACTCCTTTGTACTCCACCCTCTCTCACTCGTTTCACATGTAATAATGTAAGAAAATTACCGTATTTTAGCAATTTTGCCCTTCGGTTGCACGATCGTTGCAAGACAACCAGTGATCGTAGAAGGATGGTTCGGGTGTCATTGGATAGCTCAATTTACGCCCTTTTAGGGATACATACTTGTATTACGCTCTGGGTCTTGTTTATGCATGAAAAAGAGCATGGAACAACCCCATTTATGGCAAAAAAAAACGCTGGGCGGTAGATAGAAATTTCCGCCTAGGCCGCTTGTTGAGTGTTAAACCAGCTAGAAAGGTTAATCACTATCAATATATCCAATGATCTTCTATACCTTTTCCGTACCTTTTTAAAGCCTTATAATTTATCAATATACTCAATGATCATATATACCTTTGTATAGCTTTATCTGTTATCAATAAACTCAATGTTCATATATACCTTTTCCATACCTTTATATTGCCTTAACCCCTTCTGTACCGGTGACACATTTTTAATTTTATTATAGTTATATTAAGAGGATTATGTGCAACTTAAGAAGAATATGTGTGTGTGAGAGAGAGAGAGACAGGGAGAGGAGTACAAAGGAGTACAAAGGAGTACAAAGGAAATCAAGCAACAACAGATCTAGTGACCCTTCTAGGTTGCTTGTCCTCCGAAACACTGAGGATCAAGTGTCCAAACAGTGGTTTAGAGTGGGTAAGGGAACATTGGAAAGGGAATTACTGCCCTGGAACTAATGTCCGTGGCAGGATTAGGAAGTTAGTAGGGGACAGATGGGTTAGTAACTGAGGGGGGGATAAAATAAAGTTATTCATTTAGAAACGCAGTCAGTCGCGGGTTTGAAGCGAGATATTTGTCTAGGCGGAGTTTAAATGAATCAACGGTGATGCAGTCTATAACGTTTCGGGGAAGCCCATTCCACAAGTTGACAACTCGATTGAAGAAGAAATTCTTAGATTCGTGTTAGTTAAAAGATTTACCAATAATTTTGCAACCGTTTCCCCGCGTGTAATTAGATTGGTCGATAGTGAAGTACTTACTACAGTTCATATTGTCGATGCCTTTGATGATTTTGAACACTTGAATTAAGTCACCTCTTAATCTGCGCTGGGTTAAAGGAAATAGATTTAATTCTCTAAGACGCTCTTCGTATGGTTTGTTCTTTAGGCTAGGTATCATTTTGGTAACTCTACGTTGAACTCATTCTAGCTTGTTTATATCTTTTTGGTAATAAGGGCACCAGGATTGAACGCAGTATTCCAGAAGAGGGCGGACTAAGGAATTGTAAAGGGTTTAGGATAACTTCTTTGGATTTATGCTCAAATGACCTGCCTATAAAGCCAATTATTTTGTTTGCCTTCTTAACAACTTCTGAACATTGTTGACTCGGTTTTAGGTTACTCGATATTGTTACTCCCAGATCGGTTTCTCTGTTTACATTCTTAAGCTGAGTGCCATTCATCGAATAGTTTGCTTTCTCATTTAGGTATCCGATATGTAGTACTTTACATTTATCCGCATTGAAACTCATTTGCCAAATTTGGGCCCAACATGACAATTTATCTAGATTGTGTTGCATATCGTCAACTTGTTCTTTTGAGAGTACGCTATTTGCAATTTTTGTATCGTCAGCAAATTTTGAGATTGTACATGTGAGGCCCTCATCTTTGTCGTTGATGTAAATTAGAAAGAGAATTGGTCCTAGTACCGATCCCTGGGGTACCCCGCTACTTACATTGGTTCATTTAGATGCCTTACCGTTTATGACTACTCTTTGCTTTCTGTCGCTGAGCCAATTTTCTATCCATTTCAACACACCGTCTTGTATTCCATGCGCTTTTAGTTTTAGCAGTAAACGTTTGTGGGGAACTTTGTCAAAGGCCTTTTGAAAATCAAGGTATATAATATCTACAGCTTTACTCTCATCGTAGAGGTTGTGGATATCGTGGAAGAAGTCTAAGAGGTTTGTTAAACAGGAACGTTTTTTACGAAAGCCGTGTTGAGTATCTTTAAGTATGTTTTTTTCCTCTAATTGATTTACGAGTCTGTCTCGTATGACCGTTTCTAGCATTTTACATACAACTGAGGTTAAGCTAATTGGACGATAGTTACTGGGAAGGGATTTGCTGCCTTTTTTTAATATCGGTGTTACGTTGGCTAGCTTCCACTGATCAGGCATAGTTCCAGACTGCAAGGATTTATTGAATAGTAATGTCAGTGGTTTGGAGAGCTCATCCTTAGCTTCCTTCAGAACTCTAGGCGAGATTGTATCAGGTCCAGGCGTTTTATTTACTTTGAGTTTATCTAAACAATTCAATACTTCTCTCTCTGTAACGGTGATATTGCTTAGAACATCTGAATTATCAATCTGAATCTGCGATGGTGTAGGGATATCACTGAGGTCTTCTGTTGTAAAAACTGATGCAAAGAAGGTATTGAGGGCATTACTCATTTGTACTTCGTCTTTGGTAGGGAGAGAGAGCGTACTGTATGTGTGTGTGAGACAGAGAGAGAGAGATGTACATAGATTTACATAGATACACTGACCACACAGACCTTACAATCCCAGCGAGGTGGTCAGGAATTAATTCTAGTAGAGATACCTAACCCGAGAGTAAGATACAGTGGAAGGAAAGGATAGCAAAGAAGAAGAGAGAGAGGGAGAGAGAGCGTACTGTATGTGTGTTTATTTTGCTGTATTTTGTAGGTAAACAAAGATGGACTCCTCTTGGTATTTAGAGTAGTTAGGGTATAAATAGGGTATGAACAGGGTACATACGATTATTGGATATATTCTTAATGATTTAATCTTTCTATCCGGTATAAGATGGGTATATCATTGCCAATATACCAATATACGGGTATATTATTAGAGGCATTTTGTATACCCATTTCATACCTATAGATATACATGTATATACAGGCTCTCCTCTCTCTTTCTTTCTCGCACTATCTCTCTCTCTCTCTCTCTCTCTCTCTCTCTCTCTCTCTCTCTCTCCATATTCTATTTTTGTTAATTTCACTTCAACACCAACCACCTCCCAAAGAAATTAAGGAAAGGAAGCATGTGATCCATCGGGATTCCAACCTCGGTTACCACATACAGATTTTAAACACTAACCATTACACCATCAAGGCAGTTATTTTTAACAAACGTATAGTACATGACTACGATCGATATACTTTTATCGAATATTGGACATTACTCTAATCATGTACTACATCCAACTGCACTTATGCATAGCCTATGGTTAAGTGAGAGGGAAGGGTACTCATGGGGCACAGATCATATAGACCGACCTCCCTACGAAATATCCCTGAACCATACATATACTATATACTGCATACTATATATACAGTATATACCATGTGGCACTTTGGCGCTGCCGACTGGGAGACTCTTCGGCAGTATTTCTTTGATTTCCCATGGAATGACTTTTTCCTTCCGTTACCGGGGACCCTACGAGAGTGCTGAATGCATTACCGAGGTAATCCTCTCGGGCATGGAAGCATACATTCCATTTTCTTTCTCTCAGTTTAATGCAAAAAAATCTTGGTTTACTCTATTGCTGTCCGCAACAAGGAGAAAGCATTCAAACAGTACCGACGCCTTAAAACTTATGAATCTCATTCTACTCCTATGTTTCTGCCCGGAATCAAGCCAAATCTGTTCTTCGACTTGCCAAACACTCTTTCATCAATAATAAATGCCATGAACTATCCAACTCATGCTCTTCCCAAGGTTTCTGGCATCTAGCAAAAAAAACTCTCCAACAATAATGTTTCTTCCTCATCTCTCCCTCCCCTTTTCCACTCTGATGTACCATCAAAGTGTACCATCACTTCTTCCTCTGACAAAGCTGAACTCTTTGCTAAAACTTTCTCTAGAAACTCCACCTTGGATGATTACGGTGCTATTCCTCCCTCTGCACCCCCCTCTCTCCTACTTCGTCTTCTCAACGATGCGGTGAAGGATTTTCGGAGAAGAAATCGACTCCGCACAGGACAACCAGGAAGGAGGACCGAAGACAGCGAGGGCGGCAACCTGCGAAATAATTAAATGCTAATCTGTCAAGAACCGCGAATTTGGATAAAGCTCCACCAACACGACCCAAATTCAAAACCGCCAGGGATAACGACCGAGGACCGATGTCAGCCATGAATGTAAATGTAGATCCGATCAGAACCAAAAATTTAATTAAAGAACGTTCTGTGAGTTCTAAAACCGCAACTTTAAAGGTTTTCTATGCAAACGCTCGTAGCATAGCATACGCAATAAATTTTCAGATTTAGAGGAACTAGTGTTTACTGAAAATTATGATGTGATTGGTATAACAGAATCTTGGCTCAATACAGTAGATAGAGACCTTTTAGCAGAGTATTCACTTCCCGGTTATGTAATGTTTGAGAAAAGCCGAATAAATAAAAATGGAGGTGGCGTTTTATTTTATATCAAAGAAAGTCTTAACCCGACCCTCTTGTCCAAAACCTCAAATTGGTGAACGTCGACACATCTTTTGTGCTAATAAAGAATAATAAAGGTACAAAAATAATACTTGCATTAATATACAGACCTCCAGCTCAATCAGTGCAAACTGACCGAGAAATTTATGAACAAATTGCAGATGTAAGTAACTCACAAGATACCGTATTTTTTTGGCGACTTTAATTTACCTGTGAACAAGTGGGGCGATACTCTTACTTCACACTCCGGATATGGACTTGTATACGAACTTGCAAGAGAGTTCGCTTTATCAATTTGTTCGAACACCGACCCGTGGTAATAACATTCTTGACATTGTACTTGCAACAAAAGAAGAATTAATAGAGAATTTGAATGTTGGTGATGAATTCAGTAACAGCGACCATCGTACGATAACTTTCACTTTAAACTTTACTAGTAACGAACCAAATAGTAGCATCGAAAAGTCCCTAATTTCAGGAAAGCAAACTTTCATAAACTTAGAGCTATGTTTAAAGAAACTGACTGGAGCTTTTTAATTAACAATAACGACATAAATACATCTTGGAAGTTATTCAAAAACCACTTACCTAAAAGCAGTGCAAGACTGCATACCATCGAAAATACGGCGTCCAGGCCATAATAATAAGCCCAAATGGTGGAATAAAGATATTTCAAACTGCCTGCTTGCTAAAAATTTTGCTAATGATAGATTAAAATCCTCACAAAATGACGAAGAACGGGTGAAATTTGTAGAGCTACGATGCAAAGCCAAAAAGTTAATTAAGCAAAGTAAAAAGACCCTAGAGTTACATATTGCGAATCAAAGTAAAACAAACCCGAAAGAATTCTATAGTTATATCAGAAAGAAACAAGTAGTTACTTCAACTGTTTGACCGTTAGTCGATGAAAATGGAGAATACACCAAAGACGAAGTACAAATGAGTAATGCCCTCGATACCTTCTTTGCATCAGTTTTTACAACAGAAGACCTCAGTGATATCCCTACACCATCGCCGATTCAGATTGATAATTCAGATGTCTAAGCAATATCACCGTTACAAAGAGAGAAGTATTGAATTGTTTAGATAAACTCAAGGTAAATAAAACGCCTGGACCTGATACAATCTCGCCTAGAGTTCTAAAAAAAGCTAAGGATGAGCTCTCCAAACCACTGACATTACTATTCAATAAATCCTTGCAGTCTGGAACTATGCCTGTCAGTGAGATAGCCAACGTAACACCGATATTAAAAAAAGGCAGCAAATCCCTACCCAGTAACTATCGTCCAATTAGCTTAACCTCAGTTGTATGTAAAATGCTAGAAACGGTCATAAGAGACAGACTCGTAAATCACTTAGAGGAAAATAACATACTTAACCCTTAATTAGCGGCTCACCACATAAGTCGAGTTTAAATAAAGCTGGACTATGTGGCGGCGCTCGACATAGGTCGAGTGGCAATTTCAGCACAGTAATGTTGCTGAGAGAGAGAGAGACAAGTGGTGGCAGGAGACTAGCGAGCGTATGACTGCTCCAGACCACCGCGGCGAACCTACTGACACGAATCTCAGCTCCCTCCTCCCTCTCTCACTCGCTACATACTGAATTATAGGGGAAAGTACCGAATTACATGCTTTTTGCACTCGCGTTGCAACGGTAATTGCAAGAAAACTAGCCATCATAAAAGGATCGTTATGGTGTCATTCGAAAGCTCTGTTTATGCCCTTTCAGGGATAGGTACTTGTTTTACGTTCTGGGTCTTATTTAGGCATGAAAATGATCACGTAAACAGCCCTATTTTGGCTAAAAACACCCCGCTGGGCGGTACATATAAATAAACCGCATAGGCCGCTCGTAAGGTGTTAAAGATACTCAACACAGCTTTCGTAAAAACGTTGCCTGTTTAACAAACCTCTTAGACTTCTTCCACGATATCCTCAACCTCTACGATGAGAGTAAAGCTGTAGATATTATAACCCTTGATTTTCAAAAGGCCTTTGACAAAGTTCCCCCACAAACGTCTACTGCTAAAACTAAACGCGCATAGCATACAAGACGGTGTGTTGAAATGGATAAACAATTGGCTCAGCGACAGAAAGCAAAGAGTAGTCATAAACGGTAAGGCATCTAAATGAACCAATGTAAGTAGCGGGGTACCCCAGGGATCGGTACTAGGACCAATTCTCTTTCTAATTTACATCAACGACATAGATGAGGGTCTCACCTGTACAATCTCAAAATTTGCTGACGATACAAAAATTGCAAATAGCGTACTCTCAAAAGATCAAGTTGACGATATGCAACACAATCTAGATAAAATTGTCCACATTGGGCCCAAATTTGGCAAATGAGTTTCAATGTGGATTAATGTAAAGTACTACATATCGGATACCTAAATGAGAAAGCAAACTATTCGATGAATGGCACTCAGCTTAAGAATGTAAACAGAGAAACCGATCTGGGAGTAACAATATCGAGTAACCTAAACCGAGTCAACAATGTTCAGAAGTTGTTAAGAAGGCAAACAAAATAATTGGCTTTATAGGCAGATCATTTGAGCATAAATCCAAAGACGAAATCCTAACCCTTTACAATTCCTTAGTCCGCCCTCTTCTGGAATACTGCGTTCAATGCTGGTGCCCTTATTACCCAAAGACATAAACAAGCTAGAACGAGTTCAACGTAGAGTTACCAAAATGATACCTAGCCTAAAGAACAAACCATACGAAGAGCGTCTTAGAGAATTAAATCTATTTCCTTTAACCCAGCGCAGATTAAGAGGTGACTTAATTCAAGTGTTCAAAATCATCAAAGGCAATCGACAATATGAACTGTAGTAAGTACTTCACTATCGACCAATCTAATTACACGCGGGGAAACGGTTGCAAAATTATTGGTAAATCTTTAAACTCACACGAATCAAAGAATTTCTTCTTCAATCGAGTTGTCAACTTGTGGAATGGGCTTTCCCCGAGACGTTATAGACTGCAGCACCGATTCCATTCATTTTAAATTCCGCCTAGCCAAATATCTCGCATCAAACCCGCGACTGACTGCGTTTGTAAATGAATAACTTTATTTTATCCTCCCCTCAGTTACTAACCCATATGTCCCCTACTAACTTCCTAGTCCTGCCACGTTAGTGGCAGGGCAGTAGTTCCCTTTCCAATGTTCCCTTACCCACTCTAAACCACTGTTTGGACACTTGATCCTCAGTGTTTTGATGGACAAGCAGCCTAGAAGGGTCACTATATATGTTGTTGCTTGATTTCCTTTGTACTCCTTTGTACTTATGCCTAATATCCTAATCTCTTCTAAGGATGTACTTTCTACCCTCTCTGGGCTTAATTAAGTGCTAAGAAGGCGTACGGTCCAGATGGTGTTCCTCCTGTTGTACTAAAAAACTGTGCTTCCGTGCTGACCCCCTGCCTAGGCAAACTCTTTCGTCTCTGTCTCTCCTCTAACGTCTTCCCTTCTTGCTGGAAGTTTGCTCTCATTCAACCTGTCCCAAAGAAGGGTGACCGCTCTCAACCCTCCAACTATCGTCCAATTGCTCTCATCTCTTGTATCTCTAAAGTTTTTAAAATTATTCTTGATTCCAAATTTCTTAAGCATTTCTCTTCCCATAAACTACTCTCAGATCGCCAGTATGGCTTCCTTAAAGGGTTGCTCTACTGGTGATCTTCTTTCATATCTTACTAACTCTTGGTCATCCTCCTTTCGGGACTTCGGTAAGACCTTTTCTATTGCGCTAGACATATCGAAGGCCTTCGATAGAGTCTGGCACAAATCTTTAATTTCTAAACTACACTCCTTCGGTTTCTATCCCTCCATCTGTGCCTTTGTCTCTAATTTCCTCTCCGGCCGTTCCATAGTTGCAGTTGTGGTCGACCATCGCTCACTTCCTCATCCTATCAACTCCGGTGTTCCTCAGGGCTCTGTCCTATCTCTCATTCTCTTTCTAATTTTCGTAAATGATCTTCTCAACTGTACCTCCAGTCCCATCCATTCATACGCAGACGACACTATCTTACACTACTCAATTAGTTTTCCAGAACGCCCCAACCAGCAATCCTTCAAAAACAAACTTATTAAAGCCATACAATACTTATTTTCTGATATAACTACTATTTCCAATTGGGGAAGGGAAAACCTTGTTGCCTTTAAAGGTGGGGGTCATGGTTTGAGGTATACATGGAATGATAATCGCCAAGCTGTACATAATTATCTTGCAAAATGCAATGACACTGAAATAATTATTAACAATGGTATAAAGGATTTTGTGGATCGTCTATACCAGGCCTGTGACGTCACACCAGTATAAGTCCACCATCCAGTCTACGATAAGGATACTGGTGTGACGTCACTATGACGTCACAGGCCCGGTATAGACGATCCGCAAAAGCCTTTATACCATTGTTAATAATTAATTCAGTGACTTGCATTTTACAATATAATTTTATGCAGGTTGGCAATTATTTGTCCATGTTTACCTCAACCCATGAGCCCCCCACCTTTAATGCTTCCAAAACCCAATTTCTCCATCTATCTACCCATCCGGAACTCCAAGTGGACTATCACTTATCTTTCAACAACACATAAATCAATCCTTCATTTTCTCTCAATATTCTCAGTGTCTCTTTTACTTCTGCTCTCAGTTGGAAGGACCGTATTACCAGCCTTGCTAAGGCAGCCTTCCAGAAGCTGGGTGTGCTCAATTGTTTCAAGTTTTTTGTTTTACCCCTACACAGCTTCTTGCTCTGTACAGGGGCACAGTGTCCTTGTATTGAGTATTGTTCACATGTGTGGGGTGGATCCTCCACACCGCACTCCTAGACAAAGTAGAAAGGTAAGCCTTTCGTATCATTAACTCCCGTCCACTCACCAAATCTTTGCAATCTCTCTCTCTCTGCCGCAGTGTTGCATCTCTCTCGCTACTCTATCGCTACTACAATAATCAGTGTTCCTCAGAGCTCTCCCAGTGTATGCCACCTCCTGTGTAGGGTACGTGGTACCTGTCGTGCAACACAATCCCACCCCTACTCTGTGCAACTCTCCAACCCAAGAGTGAAACGTTACTCTCAGTCTTCTCTTCAACAGCTGAGCTCTAGAACTCTCTCCCAGAGTCAGTCTTTCCTTCTTCCTATGACTTAAATTGCTTCAAACTCCGTGTGTCCAAGCATTTTGGCTCGAACGTCTCTTTATTTTGGCCCTGTCACTCTTTCAACTCTGGGGGAGGCACTCACTACAGGCAGTTCTGCCTTTTGTCTCCCTCACTCACATAGAAAAAAAAAAAAAAAAAAAAAAATATATATTATATATATATATATATATATATATATATAATATATTATATATATTTATATATATTATATATTGTTACGGCTGGATCGGCAATACATATTCGGGATTCTTGATCGTAGGACAGAAATGGCTTAAGTGACAACGACACGCTCGATTCCAGTCCCAAATACTATATGCTACAGACAACAAAAGCACAACGCCCTACAGAGTTATCGTCTACGGTAACGAGGTACCTTAACTCGACGAAAGTGTACAACAGGGGTAGGCTATGAGGCTAAACTCCCTCAGACATTTATAGGTTACGTTATTACTAAAGAAATGCCATACTCAAGAAACTACGTTAATATTAAGCCTCTAATAATGTAGAATAGAAGCAGGCTAAAGGTATGACAGTGAAATGCTAAATGACAAATGTACACGCCTACTTGAAAGCGCGTGCACTACACTAACTGTCCCCTACTAACATGCACTAGCATGTAGCATACAAGATGTTCATGATCCAGTAGATACCTAATAATTCACATGGGTGGAACATAAACAGTAGTCACTTATTATAATAATGAATCTATACTTGGAATAACTAAAAGGTTGCAGGCAACAGTACTGCGCCGGTAGCCTACTACCGCATAGGCTACTTCGCTTCTCTCACTCTGTCACCCCGCCGAGTCCGTATGCGCCCTACGCAACAGAACTCCGGACACAGCAGCAAACGACAGTGCAGTTAATTGATACATGAAAGTATTAATAGTGTTGTCTTGTGTGTGAGTAATGTGTATTGTAAAGTGTTTATAGATATATACTTATTTAGAGAGCAACTAAGGTCGAGTTAAAAAAGCTGGATATGTGGCGGCGCTCACATAACTCATGCATCGCAATTCGTATGTGGCGAGATAGAGAGACAGTGGTGGCAGGAGACTTGCGAGCGTCTGACTGCTCCAGACCACCGCGGCGAACCTACGGACACAAATCTCAGCTCCCTCCTCCTCTCTCACTCGCTACATACTCATTATGTACTGAAAGTACCAGCTGCTTTTTGCACTCGCGTGCACGGTTATTGCAAGAAAACTATCCATCATACAAGGATCGTATGGTGTCATTCGAAGCTCTGTTTTTGCCCTTTCAGGGATAGGTACTGTTTACGTTCTGGGGCTTAGTTAGCATGAAAATGATCACGTAAACGCCCTATTTTGGCTAAACCCCCGTGCGGGTACACATACACTACGCATAGGCCGCTCGTAACGGTTTAAGAGAGCTGCAATTAGTAAATACAGATATATCCCACTCATCATCCCCATGTGTTCTAGCTAGCAGGCCAAGCCACAGGACAAGAGTCCACCGAAGCGAGAACCCAGGAAAAGACTGTAGAGAACAAGGGACATAATTAGTTACTACTATCCGGCACGACGAGCGATCTGTAGTCTCGGGTGCTACACTCTCCTGGCTCGGTATGCAAATCAAGGCTAAGTCCTCGTCCCTCTACGACAACTCCTGGGCTGGTCGGGCTCTTACACATGGCACCAGTCTATCACAAATGGGATGATGAGCTGCTAACTCGTGAACTTAGAACGTTCACCAACTATCCTCATCAAGAAGATCGCTGTTCACATTAACCCCTTAAATCTAATACATGTAAATATATGCTTGTCCTAAGAGTAATACAGAGGTGAGTGCTGAAACTCCTTTAGACTCAAGGGAAGGTAATGCATTTAAATAGAGAGAAGAATGAAATGAGAGTAATGTCGTCCGAGAGAAAGAGTGGAACCGTGAGAAGTGGGGAGAGGAGCAAGGATGTTAGAATCTCAAAGGTTCTAGCAACCGGTCATAGAACACGCAGCCTCCAGGGCTGTGTCACAACATGGGCCAGCCCAGGCAGGCAACAATGGACTACCCAATAGCTATAAGGACAAGGCTGCCAACCAGTCCATACGTCTGGCAACCAGACGGCCGGCAGCGCGGCGCGTTGCTACCCTCTTGCGCACTCACTCTCTCTCTCTGAATCCCATTGTCTATCTATCAACTTCTATGATACTAACATATTAAATGGAAGGTCTCGACATGGCTTAAAAAAAAACACCACTGGTTAGCACATGACGAGACCTTTGCAGATATACAAAGAACATATATAAGTTGTCACACTCAATATACATTGCGGCTGACGGTAGCCAGATCACGGGCGGTACAGTCGAGTACCAAGGAGTACAATCAGGTTGCGTTGCAAAGCACTGGGATGCGTCACAGCCCCCCCAAGATTTTTAGATAATCGCTTTAGAGCTTATCAAAATCTGACAGGCAACCAACCGACCTGCTACCCTTAGCTGCCACTAATTGCAAAAGGTGCAACAACTGAAGTGTGAATTATACATAAAAACACAATATCGCATGCATCATGCTACAACAATAAAGACTTACAAAACTAAAAAAGAAAGAGTTTTCTCGTTGATTTTATTGTTTTATAATCTTTTTGGACGGCGTTATGATAGCCTAATTTTACTCCTGCTCAACCCACACACCGTGCACGACTATCTTGGATCATCAACCCTTGATAGACAATCTGCTATCACGTTCTCACTCCCGGCAATATGCTGAATGTTGAGATTATACTCTTGGAGCATTAGGGACCACCTGGTCAACCGCATATTCCGATTGTGAAACTGATTTAGGAATTTCAAGGGATGATGGTCCGTATAAATCGTCACTACCGGGCCGTAGGCTGGAACATAAACTTCGAAATGTTTGAGCGACAAAACGATAGCCAGAAGCTCCTTCTCTATAGTCGAGTAATTCCTTTGTGCCGAATTAAACTTGCGAGAAAAGAAGCTCACTGGTGTTCCAAGCCCTCGGAATCAGTCTGCAGTAACACTGCCCCGGCACCCACCACTATATCAGTCGCCAGCTGAAAACTCCTGGAGAAGTCTGGGGCCCTCAAAATCGGATGTGTACACAGCAGGTGCTTGACTAGGTCGAAAGCCCTCTGACACTCCGCAGCCCAACAGAACTTCACTGACTTCGACAGTAGATCAGTTAACGGTGCTAAGACAGTAGAGTATCCCCGGATGAAGCGCCTATAATAGCCTATCATACCTAGGAACCGCATGACCTGGCGCTTAGTGGTGGGCCTGGGAAACATATTGATAGCCTGTATCTTGCTCAGGGGGGGGCACACCCGGCCTAACCCGACCACAAAGCCAAGATACTGCACAGTAGCCTTTACAAACTCGCACTTCCTCAGGTTCACCACCAGCCCAGCATCGTGCAACTTCCTAAACAGGGTCTCTAAGTGCCTTAGGTGATTTTCAAAATCGTCATCATATACTATCACGTCATCAAGGTAGACCGTGCAGTTAGGGATTTCGTCACAAATATCGTTCATCAGGTTCTGAAACGTGGCAGGTGCGTTCTTAAGCCCATAAGGCATTACGTTACATTGGTAGGTCTTGCCATCTACCACAAAACCACAAACTTGCTTAGCTCGGTCCGACAGGGGTACTTGCCAGTAGCCTTTTACAAGATCAATTTTAGTAAGGTACTTTGCATTCCCTATCTTGTCCACGCTGTCGTCAACTCAAGGCAAAGGGTAAGGGTTGGTAGTGGTCAAGCCATTTAGCCTACGAAAATCTATGCAGAACCGCACCTTGCCGTCAGGTTTTGGCTGCAACGTGACGGGTGATGTCCACTTCACATAACCTTCAGTGATCATCCCTCTCTAACCATGTACTTTAACTCCTCCCGTAAAGCTGGCAACTTTACCGGGGGCACACGGTAGGGCACTGACTTGAAGGGCACATTATCACCGACGTCCACGTCGTGCGTTACCTGAGTAGTGAGACCTGGGTGTTCGGCGAAAACAGAGGGGTATGACCTGAACAGGCCTAGGACAGCAGCCACCTGGTGCGCAGGCAGGTGACTTACAACTTGCCTAGCCTCTTGTTCAGTATTCCCCGCCCCACTGTTCCGCGGAAATGACACAGTCCCAGCTATCCTCCTCAGCAGCATGACTGTCCCCACCTCCTTCTCCACCCTGGCCGCTGCAGGCCAGCACAGGGACAGCGAGAGGCTCTGAGGGGCGTCTCACATACTCTTTCATGAGGTTAACACGACATAACTGATGTTTTTTCCTACGGTCAGGTGTTGCAACGAGATAATCAAGGTCGGACAGTTTCTTAGCCACCACATACGGCCCAATGAACTTGGCAGAAAGGGGGTGTCCAGGCAAAGGTAAAAGCAACATTACCTCCTGACCCACCGAAAACTCCCGAAGCTTCACCTTGGCGTCATACTGGTGCTTCATGACCGCCTGTGCATTAACCAAGTTATTACCTGCCGCTGCCATGCAACCTATAAGTCTCTCCCGGCTCTCAAGGACATATTTAAGTACAGACCCCGGCTTCTCTTCGCCCTCCCAGATCTCTTTCACCATACTTAAAGGTCCTCTCACATTATGGCCAAAGACTAGCTGATTTGGACTGAACCCCAGGCTCTCTCCTGGGACTTCACGTGCAGCGAACAGAACATACGGCAGACCCAAATCCCAATCAGTGTCATGTTCTGCACAGTAACAGCGTAGCATACTCTTCAGGGTCGAGTGCCACCGCTCCAAGACTCCCTGACTCTCGGGATGGTAGGCTGACGACACTACAGAACATATACCGTGCAACTGAAGGGTTTGCTTGAACAATTTGGATGTAAAATTGCTCCCCTGGTCTGACTGCACCTCACGTGGAAATCCATAACGGGAACAGAACAATAATAAGTTTTTAACAACTGCCTTTGCTGAGCCGTTTCTCATGGGGTATGCGTCCGGGTATCTCGTAGCCACATCCATGATTGTCAACAGGAATTTATTGCCACTACTAGTAGGCGGGAAAGGGCCAACCAAATCTACTACAACTTTGCTGAACGGAGGCCCGGTGACAGGTATGGGAAACAAAGGTGCCTTCGGGATTGTCTGGTTAGGCTTCCCCGTTGTCTGGCAGGTCGCACACCCAGCCACCCATGCACAGACATCAGCCTTGACCCCAGGCCACCAGAAAGAGTGCCCAATGCCGCCAATGTTTTTGTTACCCCCAAATGACCCGCCACCGGCACATCATGCGCCAGACACAATAAGGACTCTCTATACTTATTTGGAACAACCACCTGGTCTACTACCCTCGCACCGCCCTCCCACTTCGATTTGGGGTCTAAAAAAATCTGCGGTACATATCCTGTTGAGCCTAAAGAAAATCGCCCGGCTTCGCATCCCCATCTTCCTCCAACTCTATGGCACCATTGCTATAACGAGCTAGGCTAGCGTCTTGCAGCTGCTGCTCACTTATGTCCCCGGGCGTCAATGCATCAAGATGGTTTTGTAATAAGACATTACCCCGGCTAGTAGGCTCTACTGCCTTAGTGGCTCTCGCTACAGCTCTTGCCTCACGCGAAGTCTTACCCAACTCTGCCTTGTTACACACCATCTATGGGCCAGAGTCAACTCCCGTGTTTATTATAGGTCCAAGTACCGAATCACCGAGAAGTGCAGCAGAATCAATGTCCCTTTTCCTGCCCTTAGCAACCTTCTCCTGATCCTTCCTCCACTGTCCCCGAGGTTGAGTGCTAGGCTGTGCAGGAGCCGCAGAGCGAGATCGGGTTACCACACAGGCCATCTCATCCTGTTGGCACCTCCCAACCCATTCCCGATTCTCACCATCCACGTCGGCCGCCCTCTCGGCAACGACTAAGGGTGGAGTCCCGAAAGTGGGCACCGCAAGTCGTTGCTGAGAAGAAGGTCGACGCCCTCAACTGGCAAACACTCAACGATCCCTACATCCAGCTCCCTGCACACCTCTCCCACTCTCAACTCCAATCTCACAAGTGGGTATGACCTCGTAGCATTTATACCCTGCACCACAACAACTCTGGCCGCATTTATCGGTTTCCCTGTGAAGTTCCTCAACAAAGTTTGCGAAGCCCCCGTATCCCTCAACAAGTCAACCCTCCGTAGTTCACTCCCCCAGCTCACAAACCCGTGTCCCCGATGGCTACAGAAAGTGTCCCGGACAGGTGTCGAGCCTTCCGTACGCTTCTTTACCGCGTGTGCCTCAGCTGCTGACAACCTACCCCGGGCAGTTGCTGCAGCCTTCAGAGACATACCGATACTGTGAACCAATGACACCGGCTTAGTGGGAGTGTTACTAGGGCACTCACGTGAATAATGGCCTAGCTTCTGACATTTGTAACATTTCACATCCCCAATGGGCTTCTTCCCTTGTGCGGGCGAAGAAGGGGCCTGACCTTTAGTAAACGGGAGAGGCTTGTGTTTGTAGGTGTTATTAGGTGCAATGCTTTTAGTGTGGTTATGTGTGTCATAGGATTTGTTATTATCGAAAACTCTGGTGGGTGG
This sequence comes from Paralithodes platypus, assembly GCA_032716605.1. Taxonomy (NCBI): domain Eukaryota; kingdom Metazoa; phylum Arthropoda; class Malacostraca; order Decapoda; family Lithodidae; genus Paralithodes; species Paralithodes platypus. The sequence continues at coordinate 42,909,009 of CM064502.1, forward strand.
GGTATAGCGCCCCTTCTGCCCTGACTCAGCCCTCTGAGCGGCACCGCAACCACGAATCAATGATAATCTGAGGTCTGCCATCTTGGCAGCCTCCTCTACTGTCTTGGGACATTTTTCCTTAATGTTCAGCGTTAGATCGGTTCCAGTACATTTGTAAAACTGTTCCAGATAGAAAAGTTGCTTAATTTCCTCAGCCGACTCTGCGTGCTCGGACCGAAACCAGTTATTACATGCATCTGTTAAGTCCCGTGCATGCTCCATAAAACTGACGTCGCTCTTCTTATTCACGCCACGGAACTTCAATCTATAAGTTTCGGGTTGCAGTTCGTAGGCCCGGAGCACAGCCTCCTTCACCAGGCCATACACGACACTCTCGTCCAGTGACAGTGCATCGTAGGCTTTCAACCCCTTACCCACTAGACGTGAAGAAACTAATGCTGCCCATTTAACCTCCGGCCAGTCATACTCACGACACTTCTTTTCGAAACGAGCAAAAAACTCAGTCACTGCTGTCTCATCAAATGCGGGTACTAACTTAATTAAATGCGAAAGTGAGTCTGTAACCCGGTGCCCACCACCGAGATGACGCCCGTGGTCTCTACTCTAGACTTCTCGACATCCATTTCAGCCTGGTACCTGGTTGCATCCTGATTGGCTTGGATTCTAGCAACCTCTATGCGTTCTATACTAGCCTGTTGTATCTGAGTCTCCTGCAGCTTAATCCGTTCTATACTAGTGTGTTGTATCTGAGTCTCCTGCAGCTTAATCCGTTCTATACTAGCCTGTTGACTCTCTCGCAACTTAAGCTTAGCTAGTTCTAGCTGAAATAACATCTCAGGAGACAGGCCTGGGGGGGGAGAGCACAAAATGGGGGATCCACACCGAGACGTGTTTATGGGTAAGCCAGCTTGCCATTCAGAACCCTCCTGCTGCATCGTGCTAAGACTCGCTGGTTGAGGGCCCAGCTCAGGGGTAGAGTGGAATGGAGGCTTGGAGGGAACCCCCCAAGACCCAACTCCACCCACCGCCCCATCGCCATCACCCAACAACCATGCCACCAAATTCTTCTTGGGCCAACTGTCAGGACAGTCCCGCCCCAAAACCGTGGCTAAACAGCGAAGACCGTAACAATCAATAGCCTGCAGGCGCTGTTCGGTCAAAGGTGTCTGCAAAAATGCCCGGGCATCCCTCTCTCCACTTATAACACTCCCCTCCCTAAATATCTGCTGTACTTGCTGGTCACTAGGCTGTACCGTGTTATCCTCCCCCGTAAATGATGAGTCATTAGACATAGTGCTGGTTATACAATTGCTGTTCAAAAAAAAAAAAGTGCTTATTAATAATTGCAGTCTCGACTCACAAAATGTTAAAGATGCTTGAATGACTCTACTCTAGACACCTAACGAAACAATCTGCAAGTCCACCAATACAATAATGACACAATAAAAATTCCTCCAATATGCAAGAAAATTCTAGCCAGCTCTACTAGGTAGCATAGAATAGTTCTCCAAAAAACATGTGATAGGATACTACTGAATCTTGTGCAAGGTCGCCATTTTGTTACGGCTGGATCGGCAATACATATTCGGGATTCTTGATTGTAGGACAGAAATGGCTTAAGTGACAACGACACGCTCGATTCCAGTCCCAAATACTATATGCTCCAGACAACAAAAGCACCAACGCCCTACAGAGTTATCGTCTACGGTAACGAGGTACCTTAACTCGACGAAAGTGTACAACAGGGGTAGGCTATGAGGCTAAACTCCCTCAGACATTTATAGGTTACGTTATTACTAAAGAAATGCAATACTCAAGAAACTACGTTAATATTAAGCCTCTAATAATGTAGAATAGAAGCAGGCTAAAGGTATGACAGTGAAATGCTAAATGACAAATGTACACGCCTACTTGAAAGCGCGTGCACTACACTAACTGTCCCCTACTAACATGCACTAGCATGTAGCATACAAGATGTTCATGATCCAGTAGATACCTAATAATACACATGGGAGGAACATAAACAGTAGTCACTTATTATAATAATGAATCTATACTTGGAATAACTAAAAGGTTGCAGGCAACAGTACTGCGCCGGTAGCCTACTACCGCATAGGCTACTTCGCTTCTCTCACTCTGTCTCCCCTCCGAGTCCGTATGCGCCCTACGCAACAGAACTCCGGACACAGCAGCAAAACGACAGTGCAGTTAATTGATACATGAAAGTATTAATAGTGTTGTCTTGTGTGTGAGTAATGTGTATTGTAAAGTGTTATAGATATATACTTAAAGAGAGCTGCAATGCATAGTAAAATAAAGATATATCCCACTCATCATCTCCATGTGTTCTAGCTAGCAGGCCAAGTCACAGGAACAACGAGTCCCAGCACCGAAAGCGAGAACCCAGGAAAAGACTGTAGAGAACACAAGGACAGATAAATTACGTTACTCTACTATACCGGCACTACGAGCGAGCTGTAGTCTCGGGTGCTACACTCGCTCCTGGCTCGGTATGCAAATCAAGGCTAAGTCCTCGTCCCTCTACAGACAACTCCTGGGCATGGTCGGGCTCTTACACATGGCACCAGTCTAGTCACAAATGGGATGATGAGCAGGGCATATAACTCGTGAACATGTAGAACGTTCACCAACTCTCCTCATCAAGAAGATCGCTGTTCACATTAACCCCTTAAATCTAATACATGTAAATATATGCTTGTCCTAAGAGTAATACGAGAGGTGAGTGCTGAAACTCCTTTAGGACCTCAAGGGAAGGTTATGCATTTAAATAGAGAGAAGAATGAAATGAGAGTAATGTCGTCAGAGAGAAAGAGTGCACCCGTGAGAAGTGGGGAGAGAGAGCAAGGGATGTTAGAATCTCAAAGGTTCTAGGCAACCTGGTCATAGAACACGCAGCCAGCCTCCAGGCAATGTGCTGTACGACAACATGGGCCCAGCCCAGGCAGGCAACAATGGACTACCAACCCTATCGCGCCTAGCTATAAGGACAAGGCTGCCAACCAGTCCATACGTCTGGCAACCAGCCGGCCGGCAGCGCGGCGCGTTGCTACCCTCTTGCTCTGAAGCCTAACTCACTCTCTCTCTCTGAACTCCCATTGTCTATCTATCAACTTCTCTATTGATACTACATATTAAATGGAAGGTCTCGACATGGCTTAAAACAAAACCCACCACTGGTTAGCACATGACGAGACCTTTGCAGAGATACAAAGAACATAGTTATAAGTTGTCACACTCAATATACATTGCGGCTGACGGTAGCCAGATCACGGGCGGTACAGTCGAGTACCAAGGAGTACAATCAGGTTGCGTTGCAAAGCACTGGGATGCGTCACAATATATATATATATATATATACACATATATATATATATATATATTTATATCTATCTATCTATCTATTGCCTGAAGCCGCGATCCCCGAAGGGGTGGCCAGGAACGAACCGCCCCCATGCCTCTGTCCCCAGTCAGTCGACGCCCCTCCCCCCAACCAGCACCGCCCTCGTTCATGTACTTCCTCACTCCATCCTTCCACCTCATATTCGGTCTACCTCTCCCTCTCTGTCCCTCCACCTCGCTCTCGTACACCCTCTTAGTCAATCACTCGCTTTCCATATGTTCCATATGGCCAACCATCTCAAGTTGTTCCTTTTCACACTTTCCAGCACATCTACCTCCACACCACACCTCCTTCTTACTTCCTCATTAGTCTGTCTATCCTTCCATGTAACTCCGCACGCACTCCTTAAGTAATTCATTTCCACTGCTCTCACTCTTGGTCTGAGTCTCTCAACCAACGTCCATGCTTCGCTTCCGTAAGTCAGTGTCGGGATTACCACACTGTCATGCAAGGACTTCTTCACTTCCATACTGACCACCCTATTTCTTGTTACTGCTTTTAGCATTCCTACAACCCTCTTCCCCTGTTGTACCCTCTCCCGCACTTCTTCATCCATAGTCCCATCTTTACTCAACACACTGCGCAGATACTTAAAAGAGTTGACGATCTCCATAGCCTGACCGTTCAGCTTCACCTCACACTCTGTGACTTCACCCCTTTCGAAGACCATAACCGTGCTCTTCCCTGTATTTACCTACAAATTCCGTTTTTCGCACACTGTTCCAACCTCATTTACCAGACCCTGCAACTCCCATTCATTATCACTCATCAGAACTGTATCATCCGCAAACAGCAGTATAGGTAGCTTCCACTCAATTCCCTCCCTTTTCAGCGATACACCAACATCCACTGCTCTTGATAGTATTTCTTTCATGACTCCATCCATATATACAGTAAACAACCACGGGGACATCACACACCCCTGTTTCAAACCAACATTCAGGTCAAAGAACTCGCTCTGCTCACTCTCCACATGTACTGCCGCCTTTGCACCCTCATACATGCTCTTCACTGCTTTTAGCAACTTGCCCTCTACTCCGTATATTCTTAGTACTTTCCACAAACCTTCTCTATCCACTCTGTCATAGGCCTTCTCCAAGTCCATAAAGGCAACATACACCTTTTGTTTCTTCTCCAGATACTTCTCCACAACACAATTCAGGGTAAAACTCTGATCTACACATCCTCTTCCCTTCCTAAAACCTCCCTGCTCATCGCCTATCCATTTCTCCATTCTCTCACTCACTCTCTCAATCACTACCCTACTGTATACCTTCCCTACTACGCTTAGAAGACATATTCCTCGGTGGTTACCACACACTCCTCTTTCCCCTTTGCCCTTATATAGGGGGACTATTATGCCAGTCTTCCAGTCATCGGGTGCACTCCCCTTCTCCCATGCTAGTTTGCTCATTTTCCATACCCATTCTATCACTATCTCACCACCATACCTCAACATTTTCCCACACACTCCATCTGTATATATATATATATATATATATATATACACAGTATATATACAGTATAGATACCGGTATATATGAATTATTTTCAAAAGTTCACAACCATTACTTCATTATTTCCTACACAAAGATAAGTTTATTTTGTACACAATTATATATATAATATATCTATATACTGTGTATATAATATATTGATAATAGCATTGATGATGATATATCTCTCATTAGTAATCCTCTTTACTTCTCATATAAGCCCTCCCATGGCCATTACCGAACCATCATACATATTACTTTAGGGGGAGCTGGTTGATTTTTATCCCTCATGATTAGTCCCATTACCATTGCGATTTTATGGGACTTACCACGTTAGTTAGGTGATTATTATGTTCTCTCCACTAACCAACTTTACTCCTAAACTCGATTAATGAAATTAACAAACACATGTGGCAGTCCGGGGATTCGAACCCAGGACGCTCACACCGAAAATCAACACACTTATGCATTTTAAGAACTTACGGTCCATACCTTTGTCAATATTGTACCATTTAGTTGTCGATGTTCCCTGGTGACCGATAGCAAGCTTGTATTTTTATAGGATCCGGCCTCCGGCCTGTACATTTTTCTACCGAAAAATGTACACATTTATCTTGAAGGGGGTTCCTGGGGTATTTCTTTTGTTCAGCTTGATAGAGGTCTAGGGAACATACAAGAAGAGATATAAAATAAGAAAACAAAATACAAAATAGAAAATCCTCCCCTTAAACCTTTGACAGCCACTACCCAACCATCATACACCATACTTACCACCACATTTAAAGGGATCTATTTTGTTTTACCCTTTCTCCCTCATGCTTAGTCCCATTAGCTTTGACATTTGATGACGTTCACCTCATTAGTTTGATGATTTGAAAACCTTTGCATCATTTTGTTGTCAATATTTAAACCTTTCGTGACCTTTAGGTGTCGATTTTTTGCTGGCGAGCGGTAGCGAGCATGTAATTTTTGTAGGAACAGGCCGAAAAATCCACACATTTATCTCAACGTGGGGTCTGGGTTTTTTTTTTTTTAAGTTTAATGAAGGTGTAGCAAGGAAACTAAAAAATAGATATGATAATGAAGAAATAGGCCAAAAATTATACCCTACCCTCTTTTAAACACAGAAAGGATCTTATTTGACCAATCCTACTTTTATGTTGACGTGGTTTTAAGGGGAGATGGTTCACTTTTTGGGCGATTTTTGCATGTATTCATTATTGTTTTAGTTTCCTCCCTAGACCTCCATCAAATTAAAAAAAAAGAAAATCCATTAGATTCCCCCTCTAGATTAATTTGTAAATTTGTCGGTACAAAAATTTCCCACCCCACCCGAAGGACGGTTCTTCCAACATTACAGGCTCACTATCTTTCGCCAGGGGAAAAATCGACACCTAAATAGCACGAAAGGTCTGAATATTGACAAAGAAATTGGGCGAAAGGTCTTAAAATCGACTAACTAATGGGGCAAACATCTTAGCATCTGAAAACTAATGGGGCTAAACATGAGGGAAAAAGTGGTCCAGAAAACCGGCCCATCCCCCCTTAACCCACTGAAACCCAGCGACGACACATCGTCGGCAATGTTTGAAACGCTAAACCCCAGCGACGACAACGTTGCGTCACTGTTAATTACTCCGATCCTATGGCACCTAGAGGGCTCAGATTTGTATGGGAACTGTGTAAGTATCCCACGCAACCATGCCGAGGGTTGAAAACTCTCAAAGTCCATATGCGTGCGCGTGATCGCGCGTAAACCTGTTTTTGGGTGTTTTTGCCTTCAATTTTCCCCTCTTGTAAATCCGACTTTCAGGACCCCTTAATGACCTAGGCGATCGTTTTTTTTGTGGGTTTTCCTTCATTCCTAACCCATTCCTGGCGTTTTCTGGATTTTTTTATTTTTTCAAAACCTGCTGGTCCTGGGTGGTACATTTATTATAAACTAGCTGGGGCTCAGTGGGTTAACACGATGACGTCCTTGTACCTTTGATTCTGGCTAATATTGGATGATTTTATACAGTTGATGAAGGACCTATGTGATTCAGATGATTTATTGAGATCGGATTTACTCCTTTCAGTCGTAGAGGCAGATTATAAGCTACAGAAAATTGTCTAATAGTAAGGGATTGGAGTTCTCGAAAAGAGGCTCCTTTCCTGACGCTATTCTTGACTTACAGTGTGCTAGCGTAATAATCCAGAAGGGTTGATAGCCTCTGAAGTCCCATTTTAGCTTTAATGTCTAATGGTAACCATATTATGATAGACATTTTGTCATAGTGCTGAAAGGGTTAAGGCGTGGAGCAAAAATTGAGAACCAAACGTCTTGAAACACCAACAGATAGCCCAAATATACTAATAATATTGGAGTTAACCTTTAAACGGCGAAGCTATGGTATTTGAAACGTCCCGCAAGGCGAAGGTATTTTGGTTCATTACCTACGAAAATCGTAATTTTACCATAAATATAGTTATTACTTATTCATATGCGCCTATTTTACCTTTAATATAAATATATTAACATACAACAGCAATAAAACAAGTGGGAATAGTATTGGGGGTGTGAAAAATATGTATTATTGCCGACCGATCGTATCAGGAGGGGAGAGCCAGCCTGACGTATACCCTCTCTCTCTCACTTCCCGATCGATACTGACGTCTTGCAAGTGAAATCTCTCTGTTGCTAGGATCTCTAACTGCCTCCCCTGTGACCGTGGGCGGGAAATTCGCACCAAAAATTACCTGATAAAAAGGGGAATAAGAGGATAAATAGGTGATAATTGAGGGTGAGGGATGGGGAAAGTGGGTGAAGGGGGGTGTTTGGACGCATGTGGAGGAGTGATAGAAGGTATGATGGGGAATTATCTCACTTAATCACATATTGCTTTGTTTTGAGCGCAAGTGGGGTGTTTTGAAAGGCATTTTTTATTCCTACCCTCTTAAGAGTCCCGGTGCCTTCGCCCAGTAAAACCTCTTAAGAGTCTCAGCTCCTTTCCCGGGTTAAAGAGTAAGATAAGATATTCTTGACCCATGGACTCTTAGGCATCCTTCCTAAACTAAGTGAATTAATATGTTAGTAGCATAAACTAAGTCAAATAATCAATTAGGGCTAGAATATCAACAACACACACACACACACTATTGATTCATAGAGGTCCTTCCTAAGCTGAGTACAATGATATGTCAGCAGTATGGAAAAGGTCAAAACATCAGCAGCAGTCAGTATTTCAACAACATGCACCACGCTCTATTGATTAATTGATGTCCTTCCTAAGCTGAGTGAATGAATATGTCAGTAGTATGAAAAAGGCCAAAACATCAGCAGCGGCCAGCATGCTAAGAGGGGTCACCGTTTTTTTTTTTATCTTTCTCTCCTTTTCTTTCTTTCCCTGGCTTGTATCCCTTCGGCCCCATTCAGCCAACTGTTTTAAGACGTTTATCCCAATCCAGGTGTCTATTTCTTCCTGGCGAGCGATAGCGAGCCAGCATTGTATGGAGAAATCCGGCTTCGCCGGAGATATTTTTCTATCGAAAAATGTACAAATTTAGCTTGCTGTCAAAACACAAATATATTTGTGCTGGCTCGCTACCGCTCGCCAGGAAAATATTAACACCTGGATGTGGGTAAACTTTTTGAAACAGTAGGCTGAATGGGGCAAAATGGATACAAGCCAAAGAGAGAGGGAGAGAAAGAGAAAACAAGCGAGGTGGGCTCCCTTAACAGCACCCACCACGCTCTATTCCCCGGCAAAAATAATTCCCAGCCCATCAACGTGAATGGATCGCACAATAGTTTACGGTTGACGTGTTGCTGTATTTCTGATTATTTTTTTCCGGGAATTGACCACTTGCGAGTTTCAGGCTATAAGGAAGTTGGAGCCATAAATATTGATGTTGTTGTTGTTGTTGTTCCCCAAGCTGCCTGGCCGAACAGCCCCAAGGCCCCGAGTAAGGCCAAGACCATAAACGAGCGCCCCCACAGAACCCTCCCTGCCGACCACAATAAAGCCTGGGTGACCGAAGCCACTCCATGGCGGGGAGCTGAGAGGGTGCGTAAACGCCCGGGAAACCAAAGCCCCACCCAAACCTGTGCCCCTCAGCAATTATGAAGAGAAAGTTGAGGGGCAAAGGAATAATGTGACGCTTTAGCTTCCAATCTTGGTAGATTGGGAGGTCAATCCACGGAAGAGACGCCGTCACTTGAGATCTAGAAAATATATAAGTAAAAAGAACAGTCAGAGTAAGCTATGGGTATGGCAGAGATCGCTCAGGTCTCACTCTGATAGACCAGCCCATCGCCATTAAATAAATATTGATGTAAAATAGATATACAATAATAATGAAGGTTTTGATGGATAAAAGGTATGTTGAATTGGGTTTTATGTATTTATATAATGTACTATGGACGTATTTTAGCTTCTAATTCTGCTAAATATCGATGTCTACAGCTCCAACTTCCTTATTGAACGAAACTCGCAAGTCGGCAATTGAATATGAACCCAAAACAGTATGTGGAATAAACCGAATTTAACCCTTCCAGTACCGGTGCCGTCCTTTTAACTTTATACGGGCGACTATTACACGATTTTGATCAGTTTAAAAAGGGCCTCCAGCAATTAACGACCTTCGAACTATCTCAATTAACCCTTTTTACTAACTCAGATCCTACTTAAACCGCACAAAATCGTTAACAAATTGCTAGAATATTATTTTTAAAAAGTCACCGGTAATGAATGGGCTATGGGGGGGGGGGGGGCTGGATCCCCCTTCTCCCTCATGATTTTTTTTTAATTTTTTCGGATTTTAAAGACAATTTCCCTATTAGTTTGGCAATTATGAGACCTTTTGTGTCATTTAGGTGTCGATTTTTCTGGAGAGCAATAGTGAACCTGCAATTTTGGAGGAATGAGGAATTTTTCGACCGATAAATGCACAAATTTGTCTTGAATGTGGGTCTTGGAGTTATATTTTAAAATTGATTGAAGTTTAGGGATAATACCAAAACAATATACAGTATATATAATAATTGTATGAATATGTCAGTAGTATGAAAAAGGCCAAAACATCAGCAGCGGCCAGCATGCTAAGAGGGGTCACCGTTTTTTTTTTTTATCTTTCTCTCCTTTTCTTTCTATCCCTGGCTTGTATCCCTTCGGCCCCATTCAGCCAACTGTTTTAAGACGTTTATCCCAATCCAGGTGTCTATTTCTTCCTGGCGAGCGATAGCGAGCCAGCATTGTATGGAGAAATCCGGCTTCGCCGGAGATATTTTTCTATCGAAAAATGTACAAATTTAGCTTGCTGTCAAACCAAAAAATATATGTGCTGGCTCGCTACTATTATTAATAATAATAATAATAATAATAATAATAATCATATTTATATATATATATAACTTTAATATATAAATAATAATCTCCCCTTTAACCCCTTCTGTACCGGCGACGTCTTCTTAACTATCTTTTGGATACTGTTAGAAGACTTAAATGAGTTTAAAATGGACCTCCATCGATTACCAGGCTATCTCACCTAACCCTTTTTACTGCCAAAGATCCTTCTCAAACTGCATAAAATTATCTAAATATTAATAGAAACCTTTAAAAGACGTCACCGGTACGGAAGGGGTTAATATAGTGGTTAACCCTTCCTGTGCCAGCGACGTTTATTGTATTGTATATAATCTAGCTATATTATGACGATAGTATGCAGCTTAGGAAGGATCAGTGGTAGTTAACCCTTTCACGCATTCATGACGCGGAGGTTGCCAGATTAGCAATAATTAATAGAGTTCTCTCACTCTTATAATTACCTCTCCAAAATTAGTTTTCTGCCCACAGCTAACTCAAAGACAACTGCAGAGGTTGAAGTAACTAAACTAAAGGTTTCTAAATACCCCTGATGGTAACAAAGGCTTTAAAGTATCCCCAATAGGCTCAAAATCGCGTCATATGTCGGAGAAGGTTAAAAGGCTTGGTGGAGATACATCAAAGCCTTATTATGGCTAGAGATCTTTCCTAAACTGAACAGAATTCATTAATAGTAGCCAAAATAAAATACAAAGGATGTCGACGGTACAGTAGAGGTTTAATGAAAGACACTGATATCAGAAGGGTTGTTCCCTCGTGCACACCTCCACCTACGCTGGCTGGTTCTTTACTATTAACCCTCTCTGACATATGACGCGATTTCGAGCCTATTGGGGATACTTTAAAACCTTTGTTACCATCAGGGGTATTTAGAAACCTTTAGTTTAGTTACTTCAACCTCTGCAGTTGTCTTTGAGTTAGCTGTGGGCAGAACACTAATTTTGGAGAGGTAATTATAAGAGTGAGAGAACTCTATTTATTATTGCTAATCTGGCAACCTCTGCGGCATATGAGCGTGAAAGGGTTAAGGGGGGTCACCGTTTTTTTTTAGCTATTACTCCTTTTCTCTCTTTCCCTGGCTTGTATCCAGTCGGCCCCATTCAGCCAACTGTTTTCAGACGTGTATCCCCATCCAGGTGTCGATTTCTTCTTGGCGAGCGATAGCGAGCCAGCATTGTATGGAAAAATCCGGCTTCGCCGGAGAAATGTTTCTATAAAAAAATGTACAAATTTAGCTTGCTGTCAACACAAAAATATAAATATGCTGGCTCGCTACCGCTCGCCAGGAAAATATTGACACCTGGATAGGGGTAAACTTCTTAAAACAGTAGGCTGAATGGGGCCGAATGGATAAAAGCCAAAGAGAGAGAGAGAGAGAGAGAGAGAATGAAAACAAAAGCGAGGTGGGCTCCCTTAAGTTCATAGGCCAAAACATTCTTCTCGATATGAGGTTCAGGGTATGATCTGCCCACCAAATTTCGTAAAAATCGGTTCATATCTTTGTGAGATATGTCCACCAAATGTTGTGAAAATTTCCGGATTGCTTGCTAAATTGATTCACTTCTTCATTGGTGCGTGCCCTATATTGTTATGCCCACCTAATTTAGTTAACATTTCCGGATCGCTTGCTAAATTGATTCACTTCTTCATTGGCCCATATCCTATATGGCCACCAAATTTCGTGAAAAATGGTTCATAAGTTTGTTACAGACAAACAGACGAGGCGAAAGCAAAACCTCTGTCCAATTTATTTGGTGGAGCTAAAGATGGTGTTGCCAAGTGGGATAATACTATTATTATTATTATTATTATTATGCATAAACCTTTCACCGTTCTGGTGGTATAATGGTTAAGGTGTCTAAAAATCTGTGTGTGATAACCCGAGCTCGAATCCCGGTGGATCACATATATGCTTTCATTAATTTCATTGGAGGTGTTTGGTGTTGTGGTGAAATTAATAATACAAAAATAGATTTTCAGTAGGTTCAGGGATATTTCGTAGCGAGGCCATTCTAAATGATCTGTGCCCATGAATATGCTTTCCTCTCACTTAAACATTAGGCTACCATAGTGCGGTGGGAATATGAACATGATTAGATTAATATCCAGTATTCGAGAATGGATAATAAGTCGTAGGCGTGTGCATAAATCTTTAACCGTCTTGGTGGTGTAATGGTTAAGGTGTCTATAAATCTGTGTGTGATAACCCGGGTTCGAATCCTGGTGAATCACATATATGCTTGCATAAATTTAATTGGAGGTGTTTGGTGTTGTGGTGAAATTATAAAAAATAGATTATTATTATTTTTGTTATTATTATTATCATTATTTGTATTATAAATATTATTTTCGTTGTGAAACTTATATAATTATCAAACACACACACACACACACGCACACACACACACACAGCCCGTAGCCTAGTAGGTAGAGCTCTCGTCTCACACACGAGGGGTCGGGGGTTCAATTCCCGGCCGGGCGGAGACAAATTGGGCTCGTCTCCTTTCATGTGTTAGCCTCAGTTCACCTAGCTGTAAATAGGTACCTGGAATAAGTGGACGACGTTGTGACGTCCCATCTGGGGTTGGCAAAAATGGTACAAGGCGAGATGGGTATCATATGGTTCACCTAAGCTGATGGCTACCTAAGCCTTCGGGCGAGACGGTACCGTCTATAGTGAGAATGGTACCATACAGATCCACCCTAAGCCTTCGTTTCCGATGTCGCCAATTGGCTAAAATACAGACTACACACACATCCACAGCCATTCCAACAATACATAGAACACTTAACATGCATTTCACGCAATACATTCCCAGTTAAGGAGGCGCGATAATAATGAGCTTAGCTCGCATTGCGTGGATTCCCCTTGACGAACAAGTAACTGAGTAACTGAGTAACACGAGTATATATATATATATATATATATATATATATATTATATATATAGATGAAGAGGATACACAGGGAAGCAGCAAACAGCATGGTGCAGGATAAAAATGATGACCAGGTGGGGGGCCCGTACTTTATTTAGCAGTCAGACAAACGTTTCGACACTCGTGTGTCATCTTCAGTGTTCTAGAAAACAATAATAAAACATATAGCAAATATTTAAAATAAAATCGCGAAAAGCGAGTGTATTATAACTAAAAATGTAGCCTCAACATAGCTACACTGGGAAATATTTAATGTAGCCTCAACATAGCTACACTGGGAAATATTTAATGTAGCCTCAACATAGCTACACTGGGAAATATTTAATGTAGCCTCAACATAGCTACACTGGTAAATATTTAATGTAGCCTCAACATAGCTACACTGGGAAATATTTAATGTAGCCTCAACATAGCTACACTGGGAAATATTTAATCACAATGGATATGTAGAGGAACTGCCGAAAGGCAGTTATTAATGGGGAGCCTTTCTTTAAAAATATATAGAGACTCTAAAATCCTAAGGTTACCGGTATTACAGGAGTTAAGAATGCTAACATCTTTATAGCTTACAGCAAGGTTACAACCGTAGCAATGCTCTCTGACCGCTGAATGAGGAGGGTTACTGATGGGGAGGCCGGTTCTACTGGACTGACCCTTGTGCTCATCCATCCTTACTTTGAGAGCTCTTATTGTGCTCCCAATGTAGCCATTTTTGCAAAATGGACAGGTAAATTTATAAATGATGGATGAGCGAAGTTCAGTGGGAAGTCTATCTTTGTAGTGAAACAGGGATCGAATCTTAAATTCATACTTGTGATTTATTTAAAATTGATATGAAATTAGGTAATTTGTTGTTCAGTAATCTTTTTATTTTTCTGATACCTTTCCAAGAAAGGGTAAACTAATATAAAAATCCTCCTTTTTAGCAGTGAGCACAGGTTGTCTAGGTTGGTACAATTTATTTAGGAAATTCCTCAATTTCTTGTTGAAGAGGTCACCGGTGAAGCCATTATTAATAAAAAAAAGTCTCTAAGGAAGGATATCTCGCAGTGAAAAAGGCTGTATGTCGAAGTCAAGTGGTACGCCCTGTGCAGAAGGGTTTTAATTGCATTAATTTTGAATCTGAGTGGACAGTAGCTAAAAATGCTAATACCGAGACCGGAAAAGGTGGGTTTTCGAAAGATTGAGATAACAAGTATGTCATTAACTTTGGTAAGTAGATGGTCGAGGAATGGCAACGTGTTATTTACCTCGTTTTCGCTAGTGAATGTTATATTTTTGTGCTGTTTATTTAGTTAATTTAGAAACAAGGGGGTATGACTTTTATCTTTAAAGATCAGCAGGGTGTCGTCGACATATCTACGGTAGAGGATAGGTTTGAATGTGGGAGGGCAGTTGTCTAGCCAGATTTTTTCCCAGTAACATAGGAAAACATTGGCTAAAGTACTGCCTAGTGGAGATCCCATCGCTACCCCATCAATTTGTTTATAGATTTGGTTATTAAATATGAAATGGCAATCTTGTACGCATGCTGATAGGACGTTTCTGAAGAAGGATTGACTCATACCCATAAAAGTCTCAGATTGGTTGAACAAAAGTTTGACACAAAGGTTCAAAGTTTCAGTTAAGTTGGTGAATAAGGAGGTTATATCAAAGCTACATAGGTATGACGAGGGAGGTAATTTGTAGTTTGAGAAGGAAGTGAACAATTCATATGAGTTCTTAAGGGTATAATCGTTCGTAGTGAACGCTGATAAAAGTTGGGAACAAAATTTAGCAAGCTTATAAGAGGCAGTATTATATGCGGCAAGAATGGGTCGAAGAGGGACAGTGGTCTTATGGATCTTAGGGAGGCCATACAGAAAAGCCAAGGATGAACCTATAGGCTTCATACCATTAGCTAATTCCTCCGAGACTGTATTTAAATTTACCATAGATTTAAGTAATCTAATTATTCGGTCTTCGATTTTAAGGCTTAGTTTGAATATATCAGTTTGAATTAGCTTAGTAAATTTGGAAAAGTCTCTCAGGATGTCGTAATTTTTTGAAAAATAGTCATCTTTGTTGAGTAACACAACTCCTTTACCTTTGTCGGGACGACAGACCACTAGGTCTTCTTTCTTACCAAGTTGTTTGAGGATATTTATATAATTTTTTGTAAATATGGGGGAGAAGACATTTTGAGATTTAAAGCCATATAATTCCTTACAGGTAAAATTGCGAATACATTGGACGACAGACTTAAATTCGACACCGGTAGCCAACCTACAAGGTTTAAGCCTAGAGACCAGGCTTTCGAAGGCAGTAAAGTATTGACAAAAATTTGGTTACAAATGGGCAGGTTAAAATCAAGTCCAAAGGACAGCAAAAAAGATTCTCTAGTGGACAGAGTTACATTGGAGTAGTTAAAGATAACCTTTTTGGGATCACATGATTTGAGAGCAGAATTGGCACCTAAGCTAACAAGTTTTTTTTCATGGGTCTGCTTTATACATTTTCTCAAACCTTCAACTATACGTCTTATAAAAGTTTTCAAGCAGATAAAGTCTATATACGAAACTAAGTTCCGCAGTGCATTACGAGATTCATTGACTAATTGTTCAAGATTGTTTATTTCTTTTTCTTTTGTGAGTATTTCTATATTTAATAGTTTGTCTTTCCATGATTGATAAATTTCCGAGTTTTGTAAGCTTTTTTTGTATAATTTGAATTTCAAGAATTTGGGAAAGACATTGAAAGTCCTACAGCAATTAAGAAAGTATAGATCTAATTTTCTTTTTTCCAATCTGCACGAGCACTGTTCATATTTTCGAAACCCCTTTAGAGCAGGGGATCCATACCTGCTTCGTAGTATGTCAGTGATGGGTTTGTTCTTGGGGAACCTCAAGTAACAGATGAAGAGGATACACAGGGTAGCAGCAAACAGCATGGTGCAGGATAAAAATGATGACCAGGTGGGGGGCCAGTACTTTATTTAGCTGTCAGACAAACGTTTCGACACTCGTGTGTCATCTTCAGTGTTCTAGAAAACAATAATAAAACATATAGCAAATATTTAAAATAAAATCGCGAAATACGAGTGTATTACAAGTTTATAACTAAAAATGTACCCTCAACATAGCTACACTGAGAAATATTTAATCACAATGGATATGTAGAGGGACTGCCGAAAGGCAGTTATTAAGGGGGAGCCTTTCTTTAAAAATATATAGAGACTCTAAAATCCTAAGGTTACCGGTATTACAGGAGTTAAGAATTGTTTTCTAGAACACTAAGATGACACATGAGTGTCGAAACGTTTGTCTGACTGCTAAATAAAGTACTGGCCCCCCAATGTGGTCATAATTTTTATCCTGCACCATGCTGTTTGCTGCTACCCTGTGTATCCTCTTCATCTGTTACTTGAGGTTCCCCAAGAACAAACCCATCACTTATATATATATATATATATATGTAAACTGTATATATACAGTATACTATTTACATATGCTTAACCCCTTCCGTACCGGCGACGTCTGTTACAGTATAATCTGGCTATATTTTGACGATGTTGTGCAGCTTAAAAAAGGATAAGTGATAGTAAAAACGGTTAAAAAAAAGTTAGGTCGAAGCCTGTTAATTGCTGGAAGCCCTTCTTAAACTGAATAAAATCGTCTAATAGTAGCAAGAATACAGTTAAGGGGAGGAAGACCGTTTTGCTGGACCACCTTCTCCCTAATGTTTAGCCCCACTAGTTTTGAGATTATAAGACGTTCGGCCCATTAGTTTGGCGATTTTAACACCTTTCGCCCTATTTCGTTGTAAATTTTAAGGCCTTTCATGCCATATAGGTGTCTATTATTTCCTGGCGAGCGATAGCGAGCCTGCAATTTTAAGAGGAACCGGCCTTCGGCCGGGACATTGTACAAATTTATCTTGTAGGGGGTCTAGGGGGTATTTTTCTAAGCTTGATGGAGGTCTAGGGAGAAAACTACAAAAAATATATGAATACATGAATTAATAAACCAAAGAAACGGTCTGCCTCCCCTTAAAAGGACGATGCCGGTACAGAAGGGGTTAAAGCTATAGCACGTAGAAGGGAGGTACACGAATGATCTTCTCGAATCCTTAGAAAATAGTTGAATGTCAGGAGTTGCCTTTTACGAATAATGAATGACCTATACATTATTCATCACCCTTTGGAAACTTAAGGGAAGACTGGCCGTTTGGTTGGGCTATTAATTAATGTATTCATCTATTTGTTTTTAGTTTCTTCCCTAGACCTCCATCAAGCTTAGACAAACACCCGCTAGACTCCCCTTCAAGATAAATATGTAAATTTTTGGTTTAGTTTCCTCCCTAGACCTCCATCAAGCTTAGACAAACACCCCCTAGACCCCCCCCCCCCCTTCAAGATATATATGTACAGTTTTCGGTAGATAAATATCCTCTTAAAAATGCAGGCTCGCTATCGGTCGCCAGGAAAAAAATCGACACCTAAATGGCACGAAAGGTCTTAAAATTGACAACGAAATGGAGCGAAAGGTGTTAAAATCGCAAAACTAATGGGCCGAACGTCTTATAATCTCAAAACTAGTGGGGCTGAACATTAGGGAGAAGGGGGTCCAGAAAAACGGTCTGCCTCCCCTTAAATTCCGTCTTGATTATTGCCATTTTCGCAGCAATATTTGAATGATTCGGTAATGCATTGTTATCCTAATTAACCCCTTCAGCACGATGATGGAATTTTGATTCTTTTATGTTTACCATTAGACGTTTCTTTTTTTTAGTTTATAACCTACCTCGAGGACTCCAAGAGGTCAACAAAATCTCAATTAACCCTCTGAATAATATTGGTCTTTTTTAAACTGCATTTAAGCGTCCAGTACAGTTGGCCACATGTTGAGCTGTTACAGGCTTACCTTTGATTACCACTATCTGGTCCGATCTCTTGTGGGTTTTTATATTTCGTTGAATTATTAATATTGGGGGTAAACATGAGGGAGAAGGGGATCCGGAAAATAATATCTCTCCCTTTAACCCATTCAGTACCAGTGACGTCATTTTAACTTTCTTCTGGCTACTATTATTAGATTATTAGATTTGTTTGTTTTTAGTTTAGTATAGTTTGCCTCCAGCAATTAACATGTTTCGAACTATCTCGCTTAACCACCTGTACTACCACAGATCCTTTTTAAATGCATAAACACGTCTAAGCATAGCTAGACTAAAATGTATAAGACGTCGCCGGTAGAGTAGGGGTTAAACTAGGCGCCTAAGGATCGAACTCCACCGAAGTCACATGCCAAAATCATATTATTGGATACCCTACCGGAAAACGAATGTGGCTACTATGCCTTGTTCATCATTGGTAGGCCAAAAATCATGACCTCTCTCATTTCTAACTCAAAATGGACTCGAGTAAATGGGCTGTAGATTTCCACTCCTCTTCTCTGGCTGACTCTTCCCAAATGGTAGAAATATAAGCTCGGCTACTCTAGTGGTTGGTGAGCTATATACAGTATACAGTATATAGAGGTTAATGTTCAAGATTTCTGGCCTACTTATAGTGAATGGAATATAACATGGTCCATCGCTCGCCAAGCTGTATATTCATTATCGTTTGATTTGTCTATTCTTTGTCTATGTGGATGAGGAAAACAAAAAGGCAGAACTGCCTGTGACGAGTGCCTCCTCCAGAGTTGAAAGAGTTATAGGGCCAAAATCAGGGATTTTTCGAGCAAAAATACCTGGACAAACGGAGTTTGGAGCAATCTAAATCATATGATGAGGGGTAGATAGATTCAAAGAGTTCCAGAGCTCAGCTATTGAATAGAAGAACACATGTTGTTTCACTCTTGGGTTGAAGAGTTGTACAGGCCATGCTTTTGTGTGTGATAACTTATATAGCATTTCACATTTCTAGAGCATCAGCGTATGTTCTGAACCTGCACCACCTCATGACCCATATGAGATCCTAGACAAAGGTTAACTACGTCTTGTAATATACCATCTTCTTCTTCGTCTTCTACTCGTGAACTCTTGAATTCTCTCCCTCAATCAACGCTTCTTTCATCCTATGACTTACACTACTTTAAACTTCGTGTATCCAGGCTTTTTGACCCCAACGTCTCTTGAATTTTGCCCTGTCACTCTTCTGGCTTTTGGGGAGATACTCGGTAAATTCAACCTGCCTTTTGTCTCTTTCATACACATAGGAAAAGAAAACAAGGTTAAGAAACTCCATAGATTTTGTTGAGCGGTACTTGAAAAGTAGACAGAATGGATAAAAAAACACCATCTAAGGAGGAGCACAACGTTTCGCAGATAGCTTTTTCAGGTCACTAACCTGATCTGAAGTGACCTGAAGAAACTATCTGCGAAACATTTTCAAGAAAGTGCTCCTCATCAGATAGTGTTTGTTATCCGTAGAGTTCTCTACTTTTGCTCTACTGTACAATTGAACAATATACCAACAATAACTGAAATGACGAGGTTGCAAAAAGCCAAGTTAGCAGCCCCATCAGATGTCCTCACAAACCACGGAGAAACACAACAAAACAGAGCCAGACTAGCAAATATTAAGGAGAGACAAAGAACAAAGCAAAGGGCACAGACACAAGCAGAAAAAGAAAACGCAGTCAACCATCATAAATCAACGTCCTCTATGGTGTCAGGAAACAACACAATCTACCAGCATATATCAACGCCCTCTATGGTGTCAGGAAACAACACAATCTACCAGCATATATCAACGTCCTCTATGGTGTCAGGAAACAACACAATCTACCAGCATATATCAACGCCCTCTACCGAGACCTACGGGAAATGCAGGGCCCCTCATCAAGCATGACCTGCTTCCGGGCCAATCACCTGGGCCTCTTCCCGGCCAATCACAAGGTCCGAGATACGGGACAAAGGCGTATCCAACCCAAGAACCGGATTTGGATTATAGTGAAGAAGAGTTTATGCTAATTCCTCATCAACATCCGATGTTCTATTTCAACAGATGTGACCAGAAGAACCACCTCTACAGTGCGGAAGATCACCTGTCTCAACAATAGCAGATCAACAGAGAGTAACGAAAGCTTTGCATACAACATTGAAAATAGAGGAAAGTACAAATCAATGAAAAACATGTATCCTGCAACCATGCAAGTTTTCTAAAATATGAGTTTAATTTTATAAAATAAAGAATAACAATATCCATGTATTCCTATGTCGATTATATTTTTAAGGCAATTATTAACTTCACAATAATTAAAAGATCGAAATCCACATGTCCCTACTATTCCGAAAATAATTAATCAAGACTCAATTTATCATCTGAATATTACCTGCCCGAAATATATGATCGATAGGCAAACATGAGGCAATACCCTGCACTAGCTTTAAGGGCGATCAGTGGGAATATACCAGTGTCGGAGGTACTTCCGAATAGGGCTAGCCAATTTCCCTATAAAATGTTCAATGAGTGTGGCGACCCGGAGGTGTATTAGACGAGCTAGAAGTAACCTTTCTAGTTGTGTGTGAGAGCGGCAGTTCCCTCTGGTGCCAAACAGAAGGAGGAACTACGAGTCTTACGTCGACCAGATTCGCTCTCATGGATCTCACTTCTCCTAATCACCCCCACCCTAAGTGTTTCTGTGTTACTGAGTTTTGGGAATTATTGTGAAGGTTATATAAGATATGTTACAGTAGTGTTCAATTTAACGTAATCCTAAAGGCCAATTCTGGACTCTCCTTGCTCCAACTTTTCCCTCGCGTTGTGAGAACATAACACACCCTATACAGTGTACAGGTTGATTATATATATAATATTCCGGATATAACTTATTTATCTTCCATATACCCGTTATATATACATTTCTTACCTAAGATATATACCCTACATCACATGTAATAATTAGTGATCACTCCCAGATCTTATACATTTGTGTTATTATCAACTGAGTGTACAAGTGCGTGGTGAAGTGTTCAAAGAGAGCATAATTTTCCTTTTATATTTAATCTCAAATTTCGGACAGTGCTACGTCCAAATTTCGTATGAGATCAATTAGAGTACAGTTTCTCCCGTATTAAAGTAGAAACAATTTCCGTTGAGTTTATGTTAACTTATGTCAATATTTCTAATATATATTAGTTCTTGTGAATAATTCGATCAACCACGTTACACGGTTAAAATATTATTCTACAGCCAGTTTGGGAATGTATATTGTACCTCGCTGTGTTTCATCAGCCTTAATTTTGGCTATTACAAGACACTACTTTGTTCTGTCTTTATTTTATTTTATAATTAATCGGCCTTTATTTCGGCTATTACGAGATACTACTTCGTTCTGTGTCTTGATTTTATTTCCAGTAGTTTGTTTATTTATTCAAACCTACTGCATTTCAAACTAATATTTCAGCTATGTTTATTCTATTATAATAGTCCATCAGGCGCCTGGCCCGGGGAGACGATTAATATGAAGGGTGTGCCTGGAAGTGTGGTGGGAGGGCTTGTGGCTTTGGCTCCGCTGCATGTCTGCCTGCCGAGATCGGAACCTCTCCGGGTGGTCAGGGGCCAGGGGAGTGCTGGAGCGACCTTGGTAACCCTGGTCTCTGGGTCTTCTCCTGGGTGACCTGGATGTGTGAGAGTTTGTGTTTTTTATCTGTGTGTATTTTTTGTTTTTATGTTGTTTTTGTGTTTTCCCTGTTCTTGCTCTGTCTTGAGTCGGCTACCCCCAAAATGGGGATTGGGCCTGAACATATAGATAGATAGATAGATAGATAGATAGATAGATGTTTATTCACTATACGTTTTGTGAATTTAAAGTTCCTCATTAACTGTGATTCTAGCTCATTTACGGCTATAATATTTGTTTGTATATCTTGTGAATGATTATTCACAAGTGTTTTATTATAGTTAAATTCTAAATATAATTTTCATATTACCAGGACTAAAGTCAAAATTATATCTTGTCATCCTGAGTTAACGTTGCATTAAATCAGATATTTTGTCAGGCACACCGCAGTAAATGTGACCTTAACTCCTCGTGCGGGAGCCCGTGACCATCTACCTTACCTGGTGACCTCTTTGTTATTTCTAGCCACACTTACCTGCGCGCACCTGAGGATACGATATCAGTTGCCCACGTTTATTCGCTTTTATTCCTCTCTGTGTACATTTACCACGTATATATATTGTCATAATTTGTTATGCTTTATTTTGTATAATTTACAGTATATATTTCATGTTTGATGCTTTGTAAGTGACACATTTATTCATGAAGGAGTAAAATATAGTTAACTTTCCAGGTCATCATTGATTTGCCATTGGACTTATACTCTTTAGTTTATATCCGGATGTGCCATGACCCTGTAATTAATGTTGAAGAAATAAAAACTAGTGTACTTACTTCGTGTGTTTATTGTGTTTGGAAAGTGATTGAGTAATCTAGAAATATTGTTAATAATGCTAGTTGTGTTCCTGCCGGGCAGGATTGTGTTCTAAGCATCCCAAGCAAGGAACTTATGAGAATAAATATTGAAGCGAGTTGGATTACAACGACACATAACAATAACTAATAACCCATCTTTGCGCGCACACACACACACACACACACACACACACACACACACACACACACACACACACACACACACACACACACACACACACACACACACACACACTTTGCCCTTACACTGACAAACACACACACCAACACCCGAACAAGTGATGAAATGTGAAATAGCCGGCGTTTTTAGTTTCCTCTTTACTACCCCCTCCCCCTTCCCCCTCCCCCCTCCCCCCTTGCTCCAATATATACATGATGCACACGGCCCACCATTCGTTACCCCCCCCCCCCGTCATATATGATACGTCCGCTTAAGGGGGGAAGGGGCGTTTTGCTGGTCCCACTTCTTCCTTATTTAGTTTTCATATTTTAGGACGTTCACCCCATTAGTATGTCGACATTTAAAGTTATCGTCCTATTTCCATATCAATATCAAGACCTTTCGTACCATTTAGGTGTCGATGTTCTGGCGAGCGATAGTGAGCCTGTAATTATAAGAGAAACGAAATGTTTCTATTTGACAAATGTATAAATATATATTGAAGGGGGGTCTAGGGAGTGTTTCTTGAGCTTAATATATATTGAAGGGGGGTCTAGGGAGTGTTTCTTAAGCTTAATATATATTGAAGGGGGTCTAGGGTGTGTTTCTTAAGCTTAATATATATTTTAGGGGTTCTAGGGAGTGTTTTTTAAGCTTAATATATATTGAAGGGGGGTCTAGGGAGTGTTTCTTAAGCTTAATATATATTGAAGGGGGGTCTAGGGAGTGTTTCTTAAGCTTAATATATATTGAAGGGGGTCTAGGGAGTGTTTCTTAAGCTTAATATATATTGAAAGGGGGTCTAGGGAGTGATTCTTAAGCTTACTATATATTGAAGGGGGGTCTAGGGAGTGTTTTTTAAGCTTACTATATATTGAAGGGGGGTCTAGGGAGTGTTTCTTAAGCTTAATATATATTGAAGGGGGGTCTAGGGAGTGTTTCTTGAGCTTAATATATATTGAAGAGGGGTCTAGGGAGTGTTTCTTAAGCTTAATATATATTGAAGGGGGTCTAGGGAGTGTTTCTTAAGCATAATATATATTGAAGGGGGGTCTAGGGAGTGTTTCTTAAGCTTAATATATGTTGAAGGGGGGTCTAGGGAGTGTTTCTTGAGCTTAATATATATTGAAGAGGGGTCTAGGGAGTGTTTCTTAAGCTTAATATATATTGAAGGGGGTCTAGGGAGTGTTTCTTAAGCTTAATATATATTGAAAGGGGGTCTAGGGAGTGTTTCTTAAGCTTAATATATATTGAAGGGGGGTCTAGGGAGTGTTTCTTAAGCTTAATATATATTGAAGGGGGTCTAGGGAGTGTTTCTTCAGCTTAATATATATTGAAGGGGGTCTAGGGAGTGTTTCTTAAGCTTAATATATATTGAAGGGGGGTCTAGGCAGGGTTTCTTAAGCTTAATATATATTGAAGGGGGGTCTAGGGAGTGTTTCTTAAGCTTAATATATATTGAAGGGGGGTCTAGGGAGTGTTTCTTAAGCTTAATATTTATTGAAGGGGGTCTAGGCAGTGTTTCTTAAGCTTAATATATATTGAAGGGGGGTCTAGGGAGTGTTTCTTAAGCTTAATGAAGGTCTAGCGAGGAAGATAAACAAAATATAGGAATATATAAATATATAGAACTCCCCAAAGTAACCACTCTCCCCTTAAACACACGCTGTACAGTCGCCCGTATAAATGTTGTTCCTGGTCGTGATCTTAGGTGTGTCAACGTTATGTTAGGATGGAATTATTGACCACTGGCGAGTTTCAGGCTACAAGGAAGTAGGAGCCGTAAACATCGACATAGAAAAGAAATACAATAATATTGTAGGTTTCTGACGGATAGAAAGTGTGTCTAATTTGGTTTTATGTATTTATAAATGTACTAGGACCGTATTTTAGTTGTTAATTCTGCTAGATATCGGTGCCCACAGCTCCAACTTCCTTATAGCCTGAAACTCGCAAATGGTCAATTGCTAGTATGATTGTCTCTGTTAACCCCCTTCACCACCATTACGTAGTGTTCGTCTTTTTCTGGTTACCATTGGAAGATTTTCTTTAGTTTATAATCTACCTGGGTAAATACGAGCTTAATATACCCTCTTAGTAACATAGGTCCTTCTTACACAACATAAAACCATCTAATTTTAGCCAGCATCAAAGGTATCAAGGCGTCATGGTGTTGAAGGAGTTAATTGTCAGTTGACTCATCAGAAAAGTTAACCACTGTATAAGAAATTACACTCATAATTCAGTCATGCGCATTACACTCATAATTCAGTCATGCGCATTACACTCATAATTCAGTCATGCGCATTACACTCACCATTACGTAGTGTTCGTCTTTTTCTGGTTACCATTGGAAGATGTTCTTTAGTTTATAATCTACCTGGGTAAATACGAGCTTAATATACCCTCTTAGTAACATAGGTCCTTCTTACACAACATAAAACCATCTAATTTTAGCCAGCATCAAAGGTAACAAGGCGCCATGGTGTTGAAGGAGTTAATTGTCAGTTGACTCATCAGAAAAGTTAACCACTGTATAAGAAATTACACTCATAATTCAGTCATGCGCATTACACTCATAATTCAGTCACAAGATATTCTTTAGTTTATAATCTACCTGGGTAAATACGAGCTTAATATACCCTCTTAGTAACATAGGTCCTTCTTACACAACATAAAACCATCTAATTTTAGCCAGCATCAAAGGTAACAAGGCGCCATGGTGTTGAAGGAGTTAATTGTCAGTTGACTCATCAGAAAAGTTAACCACTGTATAAGAAATTACACTCATAATTCAGTCATGCGCATTACACTCATAATTCAGTCATGCGCATTATTATATACTGTATATTGTAAGATCACTGAGAGGAACATAACTTATGTGGGTAACTGTACATACATACATGGAACAAACCCGCTCATATGTACACCACACACACACACATACATACACACACGCAACCCTCCCCATAAATTAATAATACGTAAAAACATTTTGGGTCTGCCTGGCTTATATACAGGTGTGGGGGGGGTGGGGGGAATAGAGCTGGCCATTACGTGTGTGTGTGTGTGTGTGTGTGTGTGTGTGTGTGTGTGTGTGTGTGTGTGTGTGTGTGTGTGTGTGTGTGAACGGACACTCTTACATACTCCGAAAACAACCTTGCATGTGCGTCTCCTTCGTATTCGTATGCAAACTCGTATAAGTATGTATCTATGTGTATATGTGTGTGTATTAAATATATGCATGTGTGTGAATCATGTGTGTAAAGGGGTGATGGTGATATTAAACCTGCCAATTAATAAAGTTGTCTCTATTACGCTGCGAAATATGCACCAGCCTTCACAAATGAACGCTCGCAAATAATAACCGACAATCAATTTTAATATTGTTTGTCATAGTTAATATCTATCTATCTATCTATCTATCTGTCTATCTGTCTATCTGTCTATCTGTCTATCTGTCTGTCTGTCTGTCTGTCTGTCTAGCTCTGTCTGTTTATCTGTCTGTCTGTCTGTCTGTAATGCTATGCAAAAGAGGGAAACGGCATACATACACCAGTACAAAGAAAACACAAATATCGATAGTCTAGAAATGCCGCTCAAGCACATTCCCACACAAGCCACCTGAGGATTGAACCCTGGCCCAAGCGATCAACAGCCATTCGTGCTACTAACCACACCACCACATCGACCTTAGAAGAGTTACTTAGGGATCATCGGGGTCGACCTACTAACGACGCATATGAATATATACGTACCCCTACTGTATTACTGAAGAATCACACACACACACACACACACACACACACACACACACACACACACACACACACACACACACACACACACACACACACCTGCATCATTATTGTATTTATTTATATTTTTTGTGTAAACTGAGCTTACCATCTTCATATCTGTACATCTCATGTTCATCCACTAAATTGTAAAATGTGTATTTTCAGCTCATGAGGCTGCCATTCTTTAATAAACCGTTTATTATTATTATTATTATTATTATTATTATTATTACACACACACTAACACTAACATAAACACACACACACACACACACACACACACACACACACACACACACACACACACAGATTAGTCATACGGGCCAGAAAAGTCAAAACCCTCCTCAAATATATATGTTAGACATCAAAATAGTAAATAATATGAAATAAGTCCCATTACCTTCCAGCTCCGAGTATAGATACAGAGCTTCATTATATATTATGTGTCCGCAGCCAGCTAGGTCAAGGGGCGATTTCCACTTGAGGGATATTTTTCTGGACCACATTCTCCTTATGTTTAGCCCCATTGCTTTTGAGATGCATGACGTTCGCCTCATTAGTTTGGCGATTTTAAGTACTTTCGCCCCATTTTTATTTTGTTATCTTTTTTTCTTAACCTTTCGTGCCACCTAGGAGTCGATTTTTTTCCTGGCGAGCGAGAGGGAGCCTGTAATTTAAGAAGATCAGGCATTTGGCCGGGACATTTTTCTACCGAAAAATGTACAAATGTATCTTAAAAGGTGGTCTAGTGGTGTAATTTTAAGGTTGATGGAGGTCTAGGGAACAAACTAAAAACCTCTGCTTAAGGGGAGATCTCCACTTGAGGGATTTTTTTCTTGACCCCTTTCTCCCTCATGTTTAGCCCATTGCTTTTGATATTATAAAACGTTTGCCCGATTAGTTTAGCGATTTTAAGAACTTTCACCCCATATTAAGACCTTTCGTGCCATTCAGGTGTCGATTTGATCCTGGCGAGCGATAGCGAGCCTGTAATTTAAGAGGAACCGGCCTTCGGCCGGGAAATTTTTCTACCGAAAAATGTACAAATATATCTTGAAAGGGACTCAAGGGGGTGTAATTTTAAGCTTGATGGAGGTCTAGGGAACAAACTAAATACCTCCCCTTAAGGGTGTATTGCAGCTCCGAGTATGGATACAGAGCTTCATAAAACACGTCCCTGGAGGTGTAGCAATGTTCGCTCAATAGTAATACATTTGTCCGCGGCCTTCTAGGTTAAGAGGAGGTAGTCGATTGTTATGGACTTCTAGGTTAAGAGGAGGTAGTCGATTGTTATGGACGTCTTTCTCCCTCTTGCTTAGCCCCATTAGTTTTGATATTTTTAGATGTTCGCCTCATTTGTTTGGCGATTTTAAGAATTTTCGACCCATTTCTGTCAATGTTAAGACCTTTCGTACCATTTACTATGGGTTTCAGAGGCCGTGTGGCATCGTTTTTCGGGTGATAACTACCGTGTGTGATGGAGGAGCAATAATGGTTTGGTGGTTCTCACAGGAAAGCCACGGTAGTCTTGTCCGTTTTTTAGTCATTAATGTGCGACTTTAACCTCATGACACAGGGACAAGTGGCTTATTTCTACACTTTTGGTAATGCACTCTATTGACAACAATTAGGGCACGGTGTGATTTTTGTTCTTCAAAATATCATACTGATCCAACTGTTTGTTAATAAGTTATTCCCGAAAAACGATGCCACACGACCTCTGAAACCCATAGGTGTCGATTATTTCCTGGCGAGCGATAGCGAACCTGTAATTTAAGAGGAACCGGCCTACGGCCGGGAAATTTGTCTGCCGAAAAATGTACAAATTTATCTTGAAAGGGGGTCTAGGGTGTGTAATTTTAAGCTTAATGGAGATCTAGGGAACACATTCAAAACCTGCCATTAAGGGTGTATTGCAGTTCAGAGTGTGGAGACAGAGCTTCATAAAACAGGTCCTGGAGGGGTACCAATGTTCGCTTCCTAGTTATATATATATATATATATATATATATATATATATATATATATATATATATATATAATAGTGCACCGAGGCCTTCTAGATTAAGCCGGTATCACACGAGCGCTTTTTCCCTCAACATTTATCGTCAACACGGGTCTGGCAGCTTATGAGGTCAACAATTAACATATTTCTTTGGCCTAAAATAATATATCATCAGTTTAGTTTCCGATACCAGTGCAAAATATTCCAGAAATGTTGCCAGAAAAATGTTGATTATAGAATGTTGACTATAAAAGCTCTCGTGTGATACCGGATTTAAGAGGGGATTCCCACTTTAGGGATTTTTTTTCTGGATCCCATTCTCCATTATTTTTAGCCCCATTGCTTTTGAAAGTTATGACGTTTGCCTCATTAGTTTGGCGATTATAAGAACTCCCGCCCCATTCCTGTTTTTTGTTTGGGGGGGACCTTCCGTGCTATTTAGGAGGCGATATTTTCCAGGCGAGCGATAGCGAGCCAGTAATTTAAGAGGATCTGGCCTTCGGCTGGGACATTTTTCTACCGAAAAATGTACACATTTATCTTGAAATGGGGTGAATGGGGTGTAATTTTAAGCTTGATGGAGGTCTAGGGAATAAACGAAAAAAATCCACTTGAGGGGGGTTGTGCGTATTTATTTGAAATTTTTTGTATTCGCTCGCTAGTTATATATTTTTGTATTCGCTCGCTAGTTATATATTTTTGTATTCGCTCGCTAGTTATATATTTGTGTATTCGCTCGCTAGTTATATATTTTTGTATTCGCTCGCTAGTTATATATTTTTGTATTCGCTCGCTAGTTATATATTTTTGTATTCGCTCGCTAGTTATATATTTGTGTATTCGCTCGCTAGTTATATATTTTTGTATTCGCTCGCTAGTTATATTTTTGTATTCGCTCGCTAGTTATATATTTTTGTATTCGCTCGCTAGTTATATATTTTGTATTCGCTCGCTAGTTATATATTTTTGTATTCGCTCGCTAGTTATATATTTTTGTATTCGCTCGCTAGTTATATTTTGTATTCGCTCGCTAGTTATTTTTGTATTCGCTCGCTAGTTATATATTTTTGTATTCGCTCGCTAGTTATATATTTTTGTATTCGCTCGCTAGTTATATATTTTTGTATTCGCTCGCTAGTTATATATTTGTGTATTCGCTCGCTAGTTATATATTTTTGTATTCGCTCGCTAGTTATATATTTTTGTATTCGCTCGCTAGTTATATATTTTTGTATTCGCTCGCTAGTTATATATTTTGTATTCGCTCGCTAGTTATATTTTTGTATTCGCTCGCTAGTTATATATTTTTGTATTCGCTCGCTAGTTATATATTTTTGTATTCGCTCGCTAGTTATATATTTTTGTATTCGCTCGCTAGTTATATATTTTTGTATTCGCTCGCTAGTTATATATTTTTGTATTCGCTCGCTAGTTATATATTTTTGTATTCGCTCGCTAGTTATATATTTTTGTATTCGCTCGCTAGTTATATTTGTGTATTCGCTCGCTAGTTATATATTTTTGTATTCGCTCGCTAGTTATATATTTTTGTATTCGCTCGCTAGTTATATATTTTTGTATTCGCTCGCTAGTTATATATTTTACCGCGCCTTCTAGGTTAAGGGGGGTTGGCCGGATTTATTGGCTTATATATTTTCCTTTTAATATTATTGTAGTTTCCTCCCTAGACCTCCATAGAACTTAAACAAAAAACACCCCGTAGACCCCCATTCGAGATAAATTTGTAAATTTTTCGAGAAAATTGTCCCGGTTCCTCTTAAAATTACAGGCTCGCTATCGCTCGCCAGGAAATAATCGCCAAACTAATGTTGCAAACGTCTAAGAATCTCAAAACTAATGGGATATAGCATGAGACGGAAGGGGGTCCAGAAAAAAAAATCCTCCCTTAACCCATTCTGTACCGGCGACGTCTTTTGTATTTGATTTCAGCTACATTTAGACAATTTTATGGAGCTTGGGAAGGCTATAGGGTAGCTAAAAGGATTTACTGAGATAGTCGGTAGCCTTTTAATTAGTAGACGTCCTTCCTAAGCTGAAAAAAATAATGTAATAGTTGCCTGACAATCATGAACAGGATGTCACCGGTACTGTATGGGTAACACTTCAATAACAGGATGTCACCGGTACTGTATGGGTAACACTTCAATAACAGGATGTCACCGGTACTGTATGGGTAACACTTCAATAACAGGATGTCACCGGTACTGTATGGGTAACACTTCAATAACAGGATGTCACCGGTACTGTATGGGTAACACTTCAATAACAGGATGTCACCGGTACTGTATGGGTAACACTTCAATAACAGGATGTCACCGGTACTGTATGGGTAACACTTCAATAATACTGTATATCATTTGGTCTACGATAAGAACGGCCACAGTACAATCGAACACCATTGTCTATACTTAATGGTACCTAAGAATCGATATCTTCGTATGTCGTCATCAGGGTTCTAATAAAGGGGATAGACAACACACACACACAAACACACACACACACACACACATACACACTTACACTTTCACACACACACACTTGAAAAATTATAATGGAGATATATTTGATCAGGAAAAATAAATGAGTGAAATTTCAAATCAACAATTTCAATCGGTGTTTGTTCAAGAATAGGATGATGGTGATGATGCTTACAGAAATGAAATAGAGAGACCAGTTATACTCATACAAGATGTCGTAATGCGAAAAGCATGTTAGACCTAAAATAATAATAATACTAATAATATTAATAATAATAATAATAATAATAAGAAGAAGACCAAAAATCAGAACATAATACAATAAAATAAAAACCCTGATCAGATCTTCGGTTGGTGCGGTAAATAGACTAAATGACTTTGGTTATAGAAGAATATGTTTGGATAGCTGATAGTATAGTGGGATTTCCTAAAAAAGGCCCTCTATAAGAATCAAGGAGCATTTTTGGGTAAAAGTTGGGAACCAGACTTTTTAGCATAATTCAGGCATGCCGAATTCAATAAACCCGGTTCCCAAGCGAAATTTTGAGTTTTGACCGTCTAATTTGCATAAACAAAATGGCCGCCAAATTGGAAATTTTTGACACTTCTTGAACCATTTTCTCCAATATCTCTCTAACTAGGCAAGCAAATATCACAAGTGAAGCATCTATACCTATGTTTTGAGGGTCAGTGAATGTCACTGAGGCATTTTTAAAGGAATCAGTAATAAGCCTAGACTTTAATATACATATTAGCGGCTGTCATTAGAGAAAAATCAATGGTTCCCAACTTTACCCCAAGATACTCCTTGATGCTTATGCAGGCAAAACAGGGCAATATCTGTCACTCACCTGAACTATTTATTGGAGTAGACCATATTCATGCAATACAAGGAGTTTGATCATCACTCTGTTGCTGACATGCACACATTGCTGTGCATCGTAACCCGGATTTGCGGCATTTGCACCGACGCGTCCTGCATTGTTTCTAGCAGGCACATGAAATAATTTCCAGGCAACTTTGTGGGATCGGACTCAATGACATCAGAATGGGTTGTAGTCCTGAATCGCCATGTTTCCATCCCATGTCTGTGGGTGCAGGAAGCTCAGGTACAGCACAGTGAGCATTTCTCCAAATCATTGCTTGATAGTGTACTCGCATCAAATGGAAGCGGAGAGCATCACGTGTTGGTGGCATTGCTTCTGGTTTGGCAGTCTTTGAGAACAGTATATGCCTTGCTGCATCAACAGAGTCTGTTTTGTGCACATCATATATTCTGCAGACAAACTTTTCTGAAGATCGAATGGTCTCCTCTGTGAGTTCACCGATTCCCAAGTTTATGAGCAATTGATGGTGCTGTTTGAAGACTTTCCATGATGACCTTTTGGTGTGATTTGCGATGTAGGAGGTGGTGTCGCACCCGGTTAATGCATGAAATGGTAAAAGAGTTGTTGTTGAATCTCTTGGTAGGTTGTTGAAAACTGCATCAATGGGTATATATCGCCTTTTCTTGGTGGTACCAGACATCATCCAGAGGTGTTCACATTGTACACGTGGGAAGTGGGAAACCAAAAGCACGAGAACATCAGTGTCCCTTGATGACACAACAACTGTATTGAACTGGCTGTGCACAGCATGTAACACCAACCTAGTGTCAGCTTCTTCATGTGTGGGTCTCAGTTGAGTCAAATCAGTGATTGTCTTTGATGACCTAACCTCAATTTCTTCTCTGAATCCCCCGGCAACTACAATCTCCTTATCATCAGGTGCCTGAGAACACAGTTCCTCCGACAGGAAATTTGCAAGATCAGCTTTATTAGCAGGGAGCGACACAAAGTTAGTCCATTTTTTTGGAAGAGGCACATCACGTCCCTCAACAATTCGTCTGATTGGTCGATCTGCTTTCGTGCGTCGTGTCCTCGTACCACCCTTGATTGTCTCTTCTCTATATCTGTCGAACACAATGTCTACCCGTTGATAGTTAGAACCTGCCTTTAATACTGCTCTTACGTATGTGTCGGCCAAATCCCCGAAGGTCATTGCATTGTCAGGCTTTCCCAGAGCAACCACCAGTGCTTGTCCATCAATTATTAGGCAGGATGATGAGTCGTGAAGTTCAATAGCTTCAGGGCAGATTATGTCTTCCGTTAACTTATCTGCCAGTATGGACTTATTTCCAGTGCGGAGTGTACCATTCATTTCAGCGAGTGATACAGGAACTGGCAGAAGCTCGTGCTTTAGGACAGCTGGCAAGTCAACTGGACGACCTGCCTCATAGGCAGTAAGAAGGCGTTGAAGCACGTTTCTATCTGCCTTCAGGATAGTTCTCTTGTCTTTCTCTTTATTGTCTTTGACCACTTCATACAGAGATGCAAACGTTTTGGCATTACTCCTGTGTAGGGGTGCATGGATTCTGACATCTGGCTTGTCACCTTGCTCAGGTACAATCATCCTCTCCTCAACGAATGTATTCACTTTTTCTTGTCCGAGTTCTTTGGCACAAAGTAATGAGTTTTGGATTGCCTCTGTTGCTAGGTCTTTTGTGGCCAGATTCTGCAATGACGCTGGTGAAACTGATGCAAAAACCTTGAATCCCTGGAAGGTCGAGAGCAATGCCATCTCGTCATCGTTGTCCCGCTTTTGCCGTTATTTGGTAGCTTCATTGTGAACACGTGCACTACCAGGACAGTTGTTGTACATTGCATGCGTTTCAGCTGCAATGTGAGACCTCATATTATACGAAAGGGTCCATCTACAAAGCGCTGATGTTGTCTTTGTGATGCCAATGATTCCACCTGCTTTCTTTCCTGTACCATTTATCCACTCCATGGCTTGGTCTGGATCTACTTGGTTGAACTTTTGAACAGAACGTTTTACAACAAAGTTGCCCCTTTGAAACTCTGATAACACGGATTCTGGTAGTTGGTTCATCTCGGCTATATACACTGTACCCCATCTTGCATAGCTCAGGTGGTCATACCGCATGAAGTATGGCAACATCAGACTGAAGGAGTGGAGATGAAGGTCCCAGATTCCATCACGCTGAGCTCGAGTGAACTGCAACAGTATTGAAACCATGTCCATATAGTTCCACCAGAAGACAAAGTTCACATCATCAGATTTACTTGCTATGAATCCTTTCAGAAGATTGTGAAACCGTTCCTGCTTCAGACATCTTATCAGCTCTGGAATTCTTTCGGAATTGTCATCAGCAGATATCGCAGAAACTTCATCATGGTATTCCTTGTCTGACTCTGCAGCAAACAGGAGAAATGTTGGCAACAAAAGCCGCCAAAGAGCTTGCAAAGTAAGTTTGTGAGCTCTCATAGCCTTATTGTACGCTTTTCCTGACAGGACAAGCTGCACAGCACCCTCCCCAAGCAGTCCACTCTCTAGCCACACTTTAGCTAAACCAGATCCAGCAATGTGATCTCCTATAGCCTTCAGGAAGTTCATCGCGGTATGAAGTCCACCAAGGCGAGTGATTAATTTATCACGATATTCTTCCACAGACCACTTCAGTTCCATGAGTTTGCAGTATAAGGCTTGGTCCACTGTAAGGACTGTATGCTCCTGTCCGAAATGTGAAGATATCGCCATGCACCTCTTCACAACTGTATTTAGCGTATCTAACTCGTGAGCAGGAGCAAGAATTATGGGCAAATACCCTACTGCTGTCTGCTCTGGTTCCTCTGTTGAGACTGACTGATTGAATACTGTCGAAGAAGGTTTTGTGGCAGAATCTTGACGTCGCAGGAAAAAAGTCATGTCCGTTGCTTGTGCTTGTTTTACACAATCACTGTCTCCTTCAGGTTTCATGAACCATACCTTGTCAACAGGGGCTGTGAATACTGGCTCACTTGTGGCAGGATTTATATTGACAGGATACAGGTTCTCTAGGACATCTGGCACGATCAGCGTATGTCTAGCAGATGGCTCCAACATCCGAAGTTCAGCATCGGCTTTCTGTCCCCGCTGCCATGTTGCCATTTGAGTTGCATGGAAAGTATTTTTTCCATCAAGTGTCTCATCAAGAATGTCAAATGTTATCTGCAGTGTAGTGGATAAATTCATTGGCTACAATGATTGGTGGAATAATGGCCCCGGTTGCTTGGTCCATAGATTTCAGGGTGCTCTCAGCTAAGGAAGTGTCTACTTGCAACACCTGTTCATAGCTCAAACAGTGGCCTGCCTTGTGGAACAACTCCACCAGATCTTTTGATCGTGTGGCTTGATGTAGTGTATTGGCAAGACCAATATGTTTGGGAGTCCATTTTTTTCCGCCGCTCATACAGTAAACTAGATCCTGTGCTACACTCAGAACTCTGCCTTGGACAAGATCTTCATTTTTTTCAGAACTATCATCTTCTAGCACCTCTTGACCACCAAATATTAGTCTCAATAGCATATATAAACTATCTGGAATGCATTGAATCGCTTCATCTTCACTTACAGAGAAACCTTTGTGACCCAGAAATTCCATCATGTCTCCACGAATTCTCAGCGCTACATGTACAAGTGATAGGAAAATGTCATCCTGAGGCACATATTGAGGCAACATTTTCTCAGTCTCCTCAATTTCTGTCATTTCCAAAACTGCAGTATGCTGATACTTTGTGGGAATCAGCATGGTTTTTCTCTCGGATGTGCTCCTGTCAAGAGGTTGGAAGAAGTTGAAAATTTCTCCCAGCTGTGACTGCAACTTTTCCTTGAAGGTTGTCCTTCTACTGTAGTAAGACGGTTGAATTATGGTTGACTTTTCTTCAGCAAGGTGAAGAGTTAGCCGACGTGAAAGACGAGTCTGCGTCATACCATTCCTATATTGGTATGACGCAGACTCGTCACGTCGGCTAACTCTTCACCTTCAGGCTGGAGCCATCAAAGACCACTATCTCACCCCTAACCACCCTCACCTCACACGCAACGAGTTAGAGAAACACACCACCATACTCGATAAAGAAAGTGACCCAAGGAGATTACCTATACTCGAAGCCTTATATATCCAAGCCTTACATCCCAACATCAACAACCAAACTCTGGACCTTCAGATCCTTCCTTCTGCCAAAAGGCACTTTCCTACAGGACCTAACACCCCCCCTCGCCCCCCGGTGCCCTTGATGCAGCCCCCCGCGCTACCTCCTTCAGCTTCGTCTTCCGCAGGCGCCACACAACTTAGGCCACGCCCATCGACACGCAGCCAATCAGCTTCGACCCCACCAACCGACCACCATCCCGCATCCAGTGCGCATGCGTGAAGTGGTTCCCCCCTTTCTCTTTTCCAGAATCCCCCTCCACCAATAGTAGATTTTTGCCCCTTGTTTTTCGCCTCCTCTGATCCTCCACCCTCTATATATACCCTTCCTGTTTACCTTTTATATCATTCCATCCTTACTTGATAATGCTGGTTGTCCAGTGAAACGCGTCGTATATCCTGTATCATCATTTACATTTATGTAACCCTGTACCACCATGAATTTTGCTCATCTCCTTCATCTACTTCCTGCCACCCAGCGAAAACTCATCAGAGACCTGGAAACTTTGAATAATAAAATTTCCAACGCAG
Source organism: Paralithodes platypus (assembly GCA_032716605.1). Taxonomy (NCBI): domain Eukaryota; kingdom Metazoa; phylum Arthropoda; class Malacostraca; order Decapoda; family Lithodidae; genus Paralithodes; species Paralithodes platypus. The sequence continues at coordinate 42,945,673 of CM064502.1, forward strand.
AAATTGCCATTTCTTTCAACCTCGTATGTATTAAAGAAAAAAAAAAAAAAAAAAAAAAAAAAAAAAAAATATATATATATATATATATATATATATATATATATATATACACACACAGTTTTCTCAGAAGTCGTGTTCAATCTTGGTATCTTAGAATCTAAAAAACAAAATGCTGGTATAAGGCACAGAATTCTTCAACAAAATGGAACCAAACCTAAATAGAAAGGCTTTGGTCATGTGCTTCAAAGACATATTTACATACAACAAGATAACCAGAGTAATAATTTGGAATCAGAATATATCTGTTTGAGCGTGAATGAACATGTAATCCATTGAGTACGAGCACGTACATTTACATCTTTGAAGAACGCATTTTGAAAGTTTATTCTGGCTATCATTAGATGTTTTTATACAGTTGAAGAAGGATTTGTGGGAATTATCAGGATCTGACTTCCATATGTCCTTCCTAATTTAAACAACTTTGTCTAATAATAGCCAAAAAAACTGAGAAGCAATGCGTATTGTATCTTGAAAGTATTGATCATGACTATCAGATCACGATTATTTTCAGACAAGGAAGGACCAATGGGAGTCATATGGTAAATTGAAACCGCTTTTATCACTTTCCTTCCTATACCCTGTTCAAAATAGCTAGGCCGGAAATCGTGAACTCTACCCTCTGTACCTTAAAAAGGGTTAGAACAAATGGGCTGTAAATCTCCACACCTATTCCCTGGCTGATCCTTCCCAAATGGTAGACATATTAGCTCTTATAGGTAGTGCCAACGAACTTAACAATAATCTTGATCCTTGACCTCTCTGTAACTCAAAAGGGCATAGAGCAAACTGGCTGTAAATATCCTCACCTATTCCCTGGTGGACTCTTCCCAAATGATAGAAAAGTCAGCACGATTGCTTTTATTAATTTCAAGTTATAAGAAGTTAAGGGGTCAACATTAGTGTCAAGTTCGTTGGCGCTACCAATAGTACTCTAGTCGTTTGTGAGTTATAGAGGTTAATGTTCACGATTGATGGCCTTCCTATTTGGAACAGGGTATAGTAGTTCTTCGTAAGTTTTTTTGTTTTTAATATCGTTGGTTTGGGTTAAGATATAAACTCCAGTAAGTAATTTTGTTCAGTCATCAAGGGACTGGAGTTTTCGCAGAGAGGCTCGTCCTGACGTTATTCTTGACTTACGGTGTGCTGGTTTAATAATCCAGAAGGGTTGATAGTCTCTGAAGTCCTATTTTAACTAACTAATATACTTGTTCAGTCATTTACTATTGAGGTGTGTTCGAGAAAACAAAACAGGTATGAAATACATTATTCTTTTAACTGGTATATTTTCTGGAAAAATAACTGAACGCTATTTTGCCTTTATGTTCATAATAATCATAAATCCGATTGTATTCCAAACTTCCAAATTATGTAGTTTAACATTTGTGTTCGCAATTACGAAAAACCCGAAATTTGTATATACTATAGTCGATTATGCACACTGAGAGAAAACACTGAAGAGTTTAGAATAGATATTCAGATTAGATATTCGTTATTGACAGACTTAGAGGAGCCAGTAGAAGAAATGAACGAAAACTTTACCAGAATCATAAGAGACGCATCTTTATGTGTAGCAGGTAAAACAGGTAAGAGCACTTCTACTAAACTTGTAGAAGAAACGAAGGATCTTCTGAAGAATAAAATTAATATGACAATTATAACAGCCAGAGACAAGATTGAAGCAACATAAGAAACTAAGATCATCAACAAGAAAAATACTGTAGATACCCGAACATGATCAACATTGAAGAGACTCGAAGAAATGATGGAAGTATGACAGCAACTAAGAAAAGGCTTTGTATAGGGAACATTCAAATGGTTAGCCTAAGAAAGCCAAATGGTGAAGTAACTAACAACAGAGATGAAATAATGAAGGTAGCTGAAGAATTTTATGCTAAGCTATATACAACAGCAAGGACAGACTCGAATACGTAATTCGGGAGCTTGTAAACATTGATATACCAGTACCCACGGTAACAATAGAAGTTAGGACAGCTTTAACAGATGCAAAGAGAGGTAAAGAACGGCAATCTTACAATTGACCAAATCAAAGATGCTGTCGATGTTCCACTTAACAAACTAGCCAAACTATACACACACAATGTTTGCAATGTCGAAAGGTTCCTATAGCCTGGAAAAATGCCACCATTATTCTCATTCACAAAAAAGGATTTTCTAAAGACCTAGAAAACTATCGACCAATTAGCTTGGTTTTTGTTTTGTATAAACTGTTCTCTAAAATTGTCACCAACCGGATAGGTAGAACACTAGATTAAAATCAGCCAAGAGAACAAGAAGGTTTCTCAAGTGGATACTCAACAAACAGATCATATGCAATTTGTTAACCAAACAATTAGGAAAACAGATGAATTCCAAAAGCCCTTCTGTATGGCTGTTATAGATTACGAAAAGGCATTTGATTCGGTCGAGATTTCTGAGAGCAATTCGAAAACTAGGAGTAGAAGAGAATTATGTAAAGGTTTTAGAAGACATACAGTTGGCCAACTTAGTCCTGCGCAAAAATGTTGTGTTTTTGGAGGTGTGTGGCATTTCATCCGTAGTAAACAACGTAATGTTATGAATGAATCCCTCAAACCGAAAGGCGTATGAAAGGAGGGACATGATTGGTCGAGGTGAGGAATATCATGAAGTTCAATTTTCTTACAAATGTTTGCATTATTGCAAGTTTAGTATAATTTCCAGAAAAACGTTGAGTATTAAGGAACATTAAATACAGATGTTTCTAATTAACATCAATGCATAACTATACATAATATATGAATAGACATCGCAGGAATGTGAGTGTGGTGGTGTCATGAGGGTGGAAATTCGAATCAGTTCAATCGAGACGGTGCGGCAGGACTACTTAACTAATAAGTGAATGGTTGTTTTCAAGATGCCTGTATACTGAATACAATAATTTAGCTTAAAACGTCTGTAGAAAGTAAAATGTTTAGTAATATTTTATTGTATGGACTTATTACCAATATTATTGAGATCTGAACTTATGCCTGTATGATAGGCTATTATGAATTTATAGTTTCTGAAATATCTTAATTACCATCTTAATTTTTACATTTATAAAGATTGCAAATAACCTATAACAAAAGCTCCCTGGTAAAGTATGGATTTTTCCTATGTGTATGAGAGGTCTTTCTTAATCTATGAAATAGGATGACGCCAATAGCAATTGAGCAATCCTATAAATTACTAGAAAACATAAGACAAGTGGGTACCGGTATTATAAGTTACCTTATGTTCAATATCACCTTTAGGAATATAAAGCAAATCTTAACAGAATAACCCCTCGACTAAATCACACTTCCTTATTAGGCCAATCAATAAAAATTTATAAATACATAATTACTCTTACAGGCTATGTCTACATATATATATATAATATATATATATATATTATATATATACCGGTATATATATATATATTATATATATACCGGTATATATATATATATATATATTCAGTTACCGCCAACATATTACTTTAAGTTTCAGAAACATGAGAAGGATAAATAAAAGGAAGTAAAAGGATAAATACAACAGAAATTCAATAAACCTCTTCAATATGATTACCACTTACCTGTATTTATAGTTGCAGTTACTTCTATAGTACTGCATTCGGTTTAAGCGTCTATTATTCAGAGATTAAAGGAATATAATCAAGTTCCAAATTTACCTGTTAACAATATAACTAATTACATAAATGGTACTAACCGTAAACGTCTACTGGTTCCAAGGGAAACCAATACAGTGGCGGCATTGTAGGAAATATATATAACATTCAGGTAGTGACTGTAGGGTATACTAAGTATTCGAATGAAGGTGATGACATAAAAGTTCCCTTGTGTGTGTGTGTGTTTTGTTTTTATTTGTGTTTGTTTTTGGCGGGGGGGGGGGGGGCGTCATCTGAAGGTAGTTTTGCTACTATATAATATAACAGTCCTATCCTCATCCTTTCCACAACAGCCATGCACATCACGTTACCCGAGAAATGTTCGCCAATGACCGAACTAATGTTGTTGTTCATAATATGATCGATAGAAGCCTCATTGTTCTCTATCAGCAAATGTGATCCGGTTTGCACTACAAAATGTATTGAAAATCAAGCCCTGCTATCCTATTTAGAAAAATCCTATGAACATATTGTGTAATGAAATGGCTCCAGTTATTGAAATGTGGCAACCCTTTACTGGACTATTTGCTCGTTTACCCTCCCCACACTACCACCACCAGCTCCACCACCACCACAACCATGGCTGTGTGGAAGGACGGGCAGAGTTCTTTTTTGGCTTGGTGAAGTCGATTTATTTGCCGTTGCAAAAGACTGAAATGTCTGAAGTGATTTAAGCAATAAAGATAAAAGGTATTTGCGTTACAATTAACTATAATATTATGTTTCTCATGATATATTTATTATACGCCATCGTATGCACTTAACTAATATGCAAACATGTTTCAATAGCAACTAGAGGTGATTAGACTGCAAAATGCAGAAACTAAAACACAAATATTTCTGGCTTATAACCGTCATTATTATAAAAAAGAATTCTGCATGTAATTATTAGTATATTGACGCACTGTATGTAACTATTTTAGTATGGCAAACATTAGGCGACTGTGTTCAGATTTGGAAACGTCTGGCATAGAAAGAAGGTTAAACACAATAAGTCAACCCTTTTGAACCCGATGATTACTTTGTAATTCCAGCTACAATCAATTAATTTTGACCACCTTTAACCCTTTATACAGACAACGACATGTTTGTTTTGTTATTAATGCTACTGCTAAATGTTCTTGCTGACATTAGAAAGGACCTCTAAGGATCAAAGGGTTAATTATAATTTCAGTTATTCATTTAATTGACTGGTTGAATAAAATCGTCTGAAGATTTTTAGGATATACAAAACTAGTTACATACTCTATTTGAAAAGATTAAGAAGGATCTCTCACATTCTGAGGAGAAAGCCATCAATTACCAGGGCGCTTTTTGAGTCTTGGTTACCAAAAGAACTCGGTAATAAATAGCCACCACATAACTCTTAAAGTATAATGTTCATACAAAAGCAAGTTCAGACATTTACACTACAAATTTCATGTTATACCAAAATGTAAATTTTACTGTCCATAGAAGTTCTATGCCAAACAATCAATATGCAGGCATCCTAAATACAACTATTCACCTGTGAGTCATAAATACCAGCCGGCACGTGCCGTCTTGATTAAAGTGAAACGAAGCCCAACCCACCTGCCACCAACACTCTCACATGTTCTGCCATGCCTAATAATTTGAGTAAGGATAGGTTATGTATTAATAATAACTGTAAGCTTCTTCATTTCATATCCATTTATTATCTAACATCATTCTGCAAGATCTACTATCCCTCCAGTAATGCAAATGATGGAGAAACTAGAGTTTCCCGATATTTCTCGTCTCACCCAATCACGTCCCTTCTTTCACACACCATGGGGTTTGAAGGATTCATTCATAAAACTACGTTGTTTACTACGGATCCAATGCCACACACCTCCACACACCACAACATTTTCTCGCAGGACTAAGTTGGCCAACTGTACATAGCGATGGAACAGCAACAATGAAGCTCCACAAGGAAATGTATTTGATTCATTTCACTCCAACACCAAACACCTCCCAACTAAATTAATAAGTCATAAGTACAGCACATGAGTACGATAAATGTCCATTTATCGACATTAATCAAATCATGTACACTCGGATACCATAAGTCTCTAGCCCACCCCACTCTGGCAAAAGGTGAGGCCAGGACCCTTTCTGGATTAGACCGGGAGCCCACAAGGGTCAGCCTAGCTGGAAAGGTAACAACATTTGTTGTGCCCAGCAAGGATCTATATACTTGGGTAAACAAAGAAATGGAAGTCTGCCGGTCCCCTGCTGGTGGGTGTGGTCCTCAGGGACAGGATAATTTATGCAAAATTTGAGCTAGCTTAGCTCTTGTAAGTAACAAAGGAAAACAAGTCAAAATATAATAAGCATGACACAATGTATTAGAAATGACCAATGACAGAATTTGTTCATGGTGGAGTACCCCTGCCAGAGCTCAAAAAGGGCACCAAAAAATCATGCTAGATCAGCTCATGGGGTAACAACTTGAAACCAACCTCAAATTTATCAGTAGGGCCCACTTTATCAGAAATAAGCAGTGACAGACATTTTCAGTGGTGGGGGGTCCGAGCCAGACACCCCAAAAGTACCACACCCTGCAGCTGAGCTAGCTCAGCTCATGGGGTAACAACTTGAAACCAACTTAAAATTCATCTGTAAGGCCCACTTTATCAGAAATAAACAGTGACAGACATTTTCAATGGTGGGGGGTCAGAGCCAGACACCCCAAAAGTACCACGCCCTGCAGCTGAGCTAGCTCAGCTTATGGGGTAACAACTTGAAACCAACTTAAAATTCATCAGTAAGGCCCACTTTATCAGAAATAAGCTGACATTGACACTGACATTTTCAGTGGTGGGGGGTCCGAGCCAGACACCCCAATTTTAAATTTTCATTGGAGTCAATAGGTCATGTTACTCTGTGTCATCTTCCTGATCTGAATCAGAGTCCTCACTCCATGGCTCGTCATCAGACTCAATCAGTTCATCCAGCTCTTCTGGATTTTCTGGGTCTGAGTCCATGTCATCGCTACCAGTAATGATGGTCTCGTCAATGTCACTGTCCCCTTCCATGGAATCGGCATCGGTTGTTTTGAACAGGCTTGATGGAACTGCAGGCCCCTCAAACCAGGCAGGTTGTAGAATGTTGTCTTTGAAGTTCCAGCCGTAATCAGATGGCCTCAAACCACTGCCAGGGGAAGCTTTGGTAGCCTGGCTCCATATCGCTGTAACATGCTGCGATCGGCAAATCTTCATTTCGAGGGTTTGCCGAGTTGGTGGCAATAGCGCGCAGTCCACCCTTTTGATGTTGGCAAGCGGATTCTTCTGAAAGGGAAAGAGAGAGGGTTGGTTAAAAGGTTCCTCCTTGGGTACTGTTGAAATTACCAAAGTAAAGCACATTATACTTTTTCAGTCTATTGTCAATTCACCTGGTGAACTTTTCCAGTCATTTCAAGCATCTTGATGTAACGGGCTTCATTAACATCTCGTGTCTTGTGTTGGGCATACATCTGACAGACGAATTCTGAAGCAACGTCAGCATCAACTTCCCCAGTGATTATCTCCCATGCTAATGAACATCTCCACACATTTTCTGGTGGCATCTTTCTTCATGATGTCGAAGGGTTTCACTTTACCTTTCCTGAAAGAAAGACAAATTTCATTCAAATAATCATGTATTGTATCATGGAAGCATGTGGAAGTTTTCTTTCTTCTGCCTTATCAATGTTTCACATTTGAAAGTGATGCATGTACACTCGCTATACATAAGTATTGCAACTATAAAATGAATGAAGATTTTTCTGGACAGTGTTATTTTCTTTATCCCAAACCCAATATTATTGTTGTTACTGACAAATGAATATGTTATTTAATTTCAAGATAATCTGGTGAAAAAGTTCAGAAAAAGTGCATGAGAACATGACATGTGGGGGATCTGAAAATGTGGCCAAACGTGCTAAAATGCACCTGATTTTTACAAATCAGGTCTAGTGAGTGTATTTTACCTGTAGAACGCAGATGTGAAATCACATCCTGTAAACGCATGGAACCCTGGGAGTGCTCGTGGTAGTCCAGACTTGCATTCTTCGAGGACTTCAGCAATATTTGAGACATTGATGAATCGCCTCGTATTCCCCATCCCGCAGTCCAGGATTAAGTTCGCCATCGACCTCACTTCTGGACGTTGACTCCCAATAGCACCTATGAGGATCACCAACACGTCTGTGTCCGAGGCTCTGACGATTATGTGTCCAGCTGTGACGTTGGCAGCATGGAAGGCTATGAGAGTGTCGGCTTCCTCGTGGTCTCCTTGCAGGTGTGCTGGCTTGGTGACAGATATCACTTGCTGTTGGTCATCAGGAATGTACTGGTAGCAGTCTCCTCCATATGACACGATGACTGTTTTCCCTCTGAAGATATTGCAGTAGTGCTCTTTCCCCATTCATGCAACAGAAACTTTCCCAGTTCACTCTTGAAATTACCGTTCCCAAGGAGTTTCTGACCATTCTGCCGCATCTTCTGATCAGGTCCTGTGATTGTGTACTGGGAGTCAATTGCTCCGCGTAACTTCCTTTCGCTGTCCTTGATGGAATTTGTGACAAATTTGTCAAGGCATACGTGTACTTCTGTGGCGCTCCCCTTACAAACATAGAAAGCATTGACCGAGCAATGGATCCATATGATGCTCCAATATTCGTCTGGGACACAGTCGAGTGGAGAAGCAGTCCACCATGAAAGATCTGTGCGTACTCCTGTGGGAGGTCCTTCTCTGTAAATGGAACCGTCTGCATGGACTCCAGCTTGTTGAGCAGTGCTGCCTTGTCCGTCTTCACACGCGACCCATCACAGTGTGCAATTGACAGGGGCTACGAGATGATCGGGAAGGAAAGGACATTGCGAAGGTCGAAGGCTGTTTCCTCTGCGATAGCAACTGTCAGACGGATGAAAGCATCACGCAGGCTCTCTGCATTGGTAATGGCTTTCTGCAGAACTGGTACTTTGACCTTCCTCTTGAAATTTTCAGCTGCGAAGTTCTGAACCTTCGTCCTTTTGACTGGCTGGAGAAAACGTCCACTGTTACTTTTCCACTCTTCTTTGAATATTTCCCTGGCGTCCGATCCCCGTTGGAGAGTTTTCAGCAGGTAGTTCTCAGTGGTCTTGGATGCTGCATACCCAGTTACACATTAGACGCATTTCTGCGAATCGATACTTATTGTATCCTTTTCCGTATCCCAAACTCCCTATTGTATTTGAATATTAATTATATCCACGACCACGTGCACCCAGAGATGTGCACCGATCATACTAGCCTTGAGAAGCTACAATGCATTGTTGGGTTGGAGGGTATTTTATGAACAAAAGTTCTCGTAATGGTATTTTGAGGGTGTCTGGCTCCGACCCCCCACCATTGAAAATGTCTGTCACTGCTTATTTCTGATAAAGAAATTATGATAAAGAAATTCATGCCTTACTGATGAATTTTAAGTTGGTTTCAAGTTGTTACCCCATAAGCTGAGCTAGCTCAGCTGCAGGGCGTGGTACTTTTGGGGTGTCTGGCTCTGACCCCCCACCATTGAAAATGTCTGTCACTGTTTATTTCTGATAAAGTGGGCCTTACTGATGAATTTTAAGTTGGTTTCAAGTTGTTACCCCATGAGCTGAGCTAGCTCAGCTGCAGGGCGTGGTACTTTTGGGGTGTCTGGCTCGGACCCCCACCACTGAAAATGTCTGTCACTGCTTATTTCTGATAAAGTGGGCCCTACTGATAAATTTGAAGTTGGTTTCAAGTTGTTTCCCCATGAGCTGATCTAGCATGATTTTTGGTGCCCTTTTTTAGCTCTGGCAGGGGTACCCCACCACGAAAAAATTCTGTCATTGGTCATTTCAAATACACTGTGTCATGCTTATTATATTTTGACTTGTTTTCCTTTGTTACTTACAAGAGCTAAGCTAGCTCAAAATTTGCATAAATTATCCTGTCCCTGAGGACCACACCCACCAGCAGGGGACCGGCAGACTTCCATTTCTTTGTTTACCCAAGTATATAGATCCTTGCTGGGCACAACAAATTGTGTTACCTTTCCAGCTAGGCTGACCCCTGTGGGCTCCCTGTCTAGATGGCGGCCCACAGTGATGGTGAGGGGTGGGGTTTGAGAGAGAGGGCAACACACACAGGAGCACAGTGTGAAGCATTTGAAGACTTCGAATCATGTCCCAAATGCTTCACGCTGTGTTGGTGTGTGCGTTTCTCTTTCTCCCAAACCCCAGCCGTAACTATCACTGTGGGCCACCGTCCAGAAAGGGTCCTGGCCTCACCTCGTGCAAGAGTGGGGTGGGCTAGAGACCATGGTATCCGAGTGTATTATACCCAACCGTACTTATGAATAGACTAATGGTTAAGTGAGAGGAAAGATATTCATGGGGCACAGATCATATAGACCGACCTTGCTACGATATATCCCTGAACCTAATGATAATCTATTTAAGACCACCGCGGCGAACCTACTGACACAAATCTCAGCTCCCTCCGCTGTGCGGTACACATAAATAAACCGCATAGGCCGCTCGTAAGGTGTTAATGAATTTAACTCCAACACCATACACCTCCGAACGAAATTAATTACAGCAATTATGAAGGGGGTAAGACAGGGCGATACAATTTCACCAAAACTGTTCAAACCGTGCTTGAAAGAAATATTTAGGACAATAATATTGGGACAATAAGGGAATAAATGTTAACGTAGAATATAAGCTACTTCAGATTCGCTGATGACATAGTTCTTTTCAGCGACTCAAACGAAGCGTTACAAAAAATGATGGAATATTTAAACAGAGAGAGCCTTAAGGTAGGGCTGAAAATGGATAGAAATAAAACTTAGACTGTGTTTAATCATCTTGTGCAAACACAACATATATAGATAGAAGATGAAGTGATAGAAGCAGTTGCAGAATACAAACACCTAAGCCAGGTTATAAAAGCAAACCCAGATCACTCTAAAGAAATTAAGCGAAGGATAGGCATGAGATGGAATGCATTCAGTAAACAGAGCTCCATTATGAAGACCAAGCTACTCCTTTCATTAAAAAGGAAAAGCAAGCTACCCCTTTCTTTGAAAAGGAAAGTATACAACCAATGTGTCCTCCCTGTACTATTTTTTGGATCAGAAACTTGGAGTATATCAAAGTGTCTAGAACGTAAACTATGGAGTGTCCAAAGAGGAATGGAATTGATAATGTAAGGCAAAAGAAGAGAGCCTCTTGGATATTATAATGGTCCTTGGCAGGTCATACATTTAGAAACGACGATCATAGGTGGACAACTAGAGCAACAGAATGGGAACCTAGAGATGGAGCTAGAGGAAGTGGTAGACAGAGAACCAAATGGAGGGATGAGATCCAAAAGCTTGCTGGGATGGGATGGAACATACGAACATCTGACCGGTTAGAGTGGAAACGTTTGGGAGAGGCCTTTGTCCTGCAGTAGACTAATTCAGGCTGATGATGATGATGACAGTTGATGTATACAGTATAATTCCCTTCGTAGTTGTGTGTGTCTGTATAATATATGATGTTACAGCGGCGGATTTGGTGCTAATACATTACGGATTATGGCGGCTAATGAGGTGGTGGAGACGGGAGAGTCGGAAATGTAATACGTGCTCAACAACGAAGGCTGAATAAGCTAGCATCGGAAGGGGCAATTCATATTCAAATGTTCTTTCTCTGTATCAATATATTTCAAGCTATCTACCTTTAAATGTCTTTCTCCATCAATCTACCGTGCTAGTTCTATCTGTAGCATTGCTCTCTCTCTCTCTCTCTCTCTCTCTCTCTCTCTCTCTCTCTCTCTCTCTCTCTCTCTCTCTCTCTCTCTCTCTCTCTCTCTCTCTCTTTATATATATATATATTGTTACGACTGAGGTTTAAATATATCAGGGCTCTTATTCATTGGACTAGTAATGGCATAAATGCTACAACGGAAAGCGCTAGATCAAGCCTCCGATGTATATTCCCAGTGAACAAAGAACACAAATACTCTTCAGAGTTCTATATGCAATAATAGGTTATTAAACTCTCAATAAATGTGCGTCTACTCTAGGCTTAATGTTATGTGAAAACAGCCTATTACTACCTATAACCGAAGGTGCTTGGTTATGGTATGCAAAGTAAGGTGTTAAGAGAAGGTACAGCTTACGTTACTTTAATCAATAAATGTCAGGCACTCCTGCATGAAAGAAAGTGCACTAAAGTCCTTCAACACCAACAAGGAATCTTCTTTAAATGTTAGATGCTATCAAGATGCTCGAATCGGAAATGGAACCCAAAAAGGCAGGCAGCGGATAAATGCTCGTGCTGGCTATGCAAACAAAAAGGCAGGAGATATAATGCAGTCGGAGCCAAGAATATCCTAAACGCTACAACAATAATAATCGCCACGACAATGCAGTATTCCTATCAACAAAAAGAGCCTAAGTCGTTTGTGTCTCAATACATCAAACTAGGCTGCGAAATGCTTGTGTAATCATAAACGGGTATGCATAAAAAGAGTAATTGGTTTAATATACTTAATGTCTACTATGACTGATAAAGTCAAGCTAGAGTCAATGATACGAGATACTGGTGCGCATGGCATGCCGCATAGCCTAGTGCAAATCTCAAGTCTGTGCGTCAAATATTACGTTATAATGAAGGGTAGCTCTCTTGAGAAACCTTAATACCGAAGTATTAAGCGTTCTCCTGGCGTACCTCAAAGACAAACAACGAGCTTAGAACAGTGCAGAATGGTATAGGCAAAAAGCCCTCATTCGTGCATGCTCTATTCTCAATGGCACACAGACTAGAATTTACCCAATCAACTCCAGTTCTCAGGTATGTCGTGCAGCTTTTAACTAAAGCCAGCACCCATCGGAAACAATACCTTATAGTATCAGACTCCTAGTCTAGCATTATCTAATCCAGCAGAACACTAATAATTATAGGAAGCGGTACTGAACAATATGAATGCCAACCAATGCTTCGTGATCAACTTATCTTAACAACTAACATACATGGGTTATATAAGACCTTAACGCACAATACAACTGGCCAGCATGAAGCTGATTATGCAGAGTTAACCAGAGCGGGTATAATATTAATAAAAGGTGGTGAAAGATATGGAAAATGAGAGAGATAGGCAGAGGAAAAGGTTCTCAGGTGCGGAGAGGGGAACAGATCTCAAAGGGATAAGAGGGATGCGTTCTTGAAACCAGATCTGAGGGAGAGAGTGGCAAGAGAGCTGTATATATACTAGCACTAGCTCGCACCGCGTAGACAAAGCGGTAACAATTCCTTCGGCCAATGGCAAAGAAGCCAGCCAAACATGACGTCACCAAGCGTGGTAAAAAACTCCTCCAACCAATCCCCAAGAGGCCAGCCAGCTGTGACGTCATCGAACATGGCAAAAAACACTGCGCGCCTCCTCTCACTCTATTCTACTCTCTCTCTCTCTCTCTCAAATCCTATCATTACTACTTAATGATAAAACATATACTTTGCAATTAAATATATAAAGCCTTGACATGGGCGAAAACAAAGAGCCTTTCTGGACTGCCCATGACACAAGCTTTCATGTGAAATAAAGCACACAATAATACATCAACTGTAGCCACATCCACTGCCCTGGCGATCCTAACGAGTCACTGTAGGACAAGCCATGCGGTTCTAACGGAGTGGTTAACGTCACACCCCCCCCAAGATTTTTCTCAGAGGCCCAAAGCTCAAAAAAATCTGATGGTTAGAACCCATGCTATATCTCTACTTCCCATCACCCAGCGGCAGTCAAATATCTGGCACAGTTCTCAACAAAACATTTTACAAAATTATAACCCTCCCCAATACAATAGGTTAAATCATATGTAGTTATGCTCCTCAAGAGCGAGCTTCTCTAGCCCAGCATTCTGAGAGGAGTGCAACTCAGAATTACTGCTATAACATAATGAAAAAATTCAACTATCAAAGAAAGAGTTTTTATTTGATTTTTATGTTTTTAATTTGTTTATTTCGGCTGCACTATAGGGGCAAGCCTAGTTTGTCTTCTATACCAAACGCTCAACTCCTGCTTTTACGACCCAATACGCTGGGCTACAACCACGAGCCAACAAGCACCAAGCGCAAAATACTATTCAAACTAAAGCAGGAGGCTACCCGTGTGTCAATCTACCCAGGATCATATACCCTTGAAAGACAATCTGCAACCACGTTGTCACAACCGGCAATATGGCGTATGTCCAGGTTATATACCAATAACCTTAGTGACCACCTGGTCAGCCTCATATTCCGATTGTGAAACTGGTCCAAGAACTTGAGAGGGTGATGATCTGTGTAAACTACAACGACCGGACCATAGGCTGGAACATAGACCTCGAAATGCCTCAGTGCAAGCACAACTGCCAGCAGCTCCCTCTCGACAACAGAGCAGCTTCCCTGGGCTGAATTGAACTTCGAGCAGAAACTAACAGGATGTTCCAGCCCATCATCGTCCATTTTCATAAGGACGGCACCAGCCCCAACACCACTAGCATCCGTTGCTAGTTGGAAAGGTAGGCTAAAGTCAGGGGCCCTGAGGATCGGGTGAGTGCACAACAGGTGTTTTACTACTCTAAACGCCTTCTCACACTCAGGTGCCCATTTGACTTTCTTATCCTTCCAGTTATCCTCCACCTGAGCTTGACTGTCCCATTCTCCTTCTCCACCTTGACTGCTAAACGTCATCACAGGCACAGTGAGAGGCTCAGGGGGGTGCCTCACATACTCCTTCATGAGATTAACGTGACATAACTGATTGCGCTTACGTCTGTCTGGAGCGGCCACCAAGCAATCTAGGTCCGATAGCCTCCCAACCACCCTATAAGGACCAGTGTACTTCGCGGATAAGGGATGACCTACAAGGGGCAGTAGAATCAACACCTCCTGACCCCCGTGAAACTCCCTGAGTTTAACCTTGAGGTCGTACCTGTTCTTCATGAGGGCCCGAGAGCTAGTCAAATTACGGCCAGCCAACTCCAGACTGCGCAACATCCGTTCTCGACTGTCGAGGACACACTTGAGCATAGAACAAGGTTTTTCTGCGCCCTCCCATACTTCTTTAACCATATGGAGAGGCCCTCTGACACGGTGTCCAAAGACGAGCTCATTAGGGCTGAATCCCAAACTTTCCCCAGGTACCTCCCGTGCAGCAAATAAAACATGTGGCAGGCCAAGATCCCAACCTTTCCCACTCTCAAAGCAACAATAACGAAGCACAGATTCCAAGGCTGAGTGCCATCGCTCTAACACACCCTGGCTCTCCGGATGATACGCAGATGACACAACCGTAACAATCCCATGCTGCGGCACTGCTTGAACAAAGAGGCTATAAGTGAAGTTGGATCCTTGGTCTGACTGAATCTCCTGCGGGTAACCATACCGGGAAAAATACACTAGCAAGTTTCGGACCACCGTCTTCGCTGACCCATATCTCATAGGGTATGCGTCAGGATACCTTGTTGCTACATCTCCCGACTGTGCATCACTGTCCTCCTCCAACTCGACAGCACCGGTACCACATTCAAGAACCTCCGGGTCTTCTAATTGCAATTTACGAATGTCCGAAGGAGCAAGCTTATCTAAGTGTTTGCGAAACAACTCATGCCCCCCTCCTTCATTGAATTTAGCCTCCCGTTGCTCTCTCTCTGTGTATCGTTGCTGTCTCTTCGTCTTTTTAAGCCCATCCTCTGCCTTCTCAGTAACAGTTAATGAGTCTTCTCCAGACTCGAAAATCGGTCCTAATAATGAGTCCCCGAGAATGTCCGTTGATACTAAACTCTCAACCGCATCAACTTTCAACCCCTTCTCGGTACCTTTCCTCCGCTTGTCTAAAGACTGTTCACCAGAATGCGACTCCCTGGATGCAAGAGATCTAGTGACAACACACGCCATAGGTTGCACCTGACACTTCTCAACCCACTCCTGCTCCTCCCTACTCACGTCGGCCGGCTTCTCGGCAACGACCAAGGGTGGAGCCTCAGAAGTAGGCCCCGCAAAGTCGTTGCCGAGAAGGTGGTCGACGCCCCCAACAGGCAACTTCTCCACAATTCCTACATCCAGGTCACGAGTCACACCATCAACTTCCATCTTCATTCTTACAAGCGGGTATGACCTTGTTGCATTAACTCCCTGAACCACAACCACCCGCGCCGTATTTACAGGTTTACCAGTGAAATTTCTCAACAATGTTTGCGATGCCCCAATGTCACGCAAAATTCTCACCTCATGTCTTCTACCCCCCCACTCCACACAACCGAGTCCCCTGTGGTCACTAAAGGCATCACGGACAGGGAATAAGCCTTCCGGATCCTTCTGCACTGGCAGTGTATTTACCTCGGAAGAATTGCCTCTAACAAACTCCGATGTCCTCTTGAACACTCCAATGCCGTGAGCAAAGGACACGGCTGCCGGAGGAGGTCGACTAGGGCATTCATTTGCCTTATGACCCTCCTGGTGGCACTTAAAACACATAAATTTCGGTTTCGGCTTATACTGTGATGTAAAAGGCCCCTGACTTTTCTTATATGGCGTGGTGTCAGGTTTGGATTCAGTTTTAGTTTCATTGCTCTTTTATTTAAATGTGTCATTGCTACGGGGAGGGGGAGGATAACGGTCCCTATCACTTGCATCGTACTTCTGTGAGGACCCGCAACCCCGAATCAACGACAGCCGTCGATCAGCCATTTCTGCTGCTTCGACTATAGTTCTTTGGTTTTTTTCCTTTAAGTTCAAAGTTAGATCACCGCCCGTGCTCTTAAAGAACTGCTCCAACATCATTAACTGCTTAATTCCATCAAATGTTGTTACCTTCTCAGATCGGAGCCAGTTCCCCATAGCATCGGACAAGTCCCGGGCGTGTTCCAAAAAGGTGCTATCTCTTCCCTTGGTTACACACCGGAACTTCAAACGGTACGTTTCTGGTTGCAGTTCGTGAGCCCTCAGGACAGCCTCCTTGAGATCCTCATACACAATACATGACTCCAAAGGTAACGCATCGTAGGCTTTAAGACCCTTGCCTATTAATCTAGAGGATACAAGTGCTGCCCATTTATTCTCTGGCCACTGGTGTTCCTGGCACTTCTTCTCAAAGCGTGCGAAAAATTCTGTTACACCACTCTCATCAAACACCGGAACCAGTTTCAATAAGTGCGAGAGAGATTGATCATGAGCACGGTTACCAGCCCCAAGTCGCTGTCCCGTTGTCTCTACTCGCGACTTCTCTACGTCCATGTCGGCACAGTACCTAGTCGACTCTAAATCAGCTTGGATTTTTGCTAGCTCTATGTGCTGGTGACTAATAGTTTTTCTCTCTTCTATCTTGGCTAATTCTAATTGCTACTGAAGCTCACATGCCCTTTGTTGCTGCTGAAGCTTAGCTAATTCGAGCTGAAGCAATAATTCTGGAGTTAACCCTTGAGGAGGTGAAGGTGCTACAATGTTTGAAATTACCGGTGGTCCCCACAGGGGCAACCCCCCCTGCCAGTCACCACCCGACTGTGAAAGCGTACTCGGGGTCGGCAAACTACTGGGATGGCTGGGAGTCGAGTGTAGGGGAAGCATGGCCGATAGGCTCTGAGCACTCAACCCATCTCGCTCACCAGTCACCCTGCCCAGTACACACGTTATCAAGTTATCCCTGGTCATGCTGCTAGTACCCGCATGACCGATAGCTGTGGCCAGGCATTGAAGACCGTACCGATCCATACCCTCCAACCGCTCGGCAGTAACAGGCCATTGCAAAAATATCCTAGCATCCTCCTCACAGTTCACCTGATTAACCTTTTCATCATGCTGCTGTTCCTCAGTTTCGACATTACGTACTGTGTCTCCATTCTCCTCTGATCCGGTATAAGACATGATGCTCACAAAAATTTCCCACCTCAATATTCAGAAAAGAAGCACCCCAAACTCTTATACCTCAATATACACACACAAATTCTCGGAAATACTCAAGGGCTATACTATGTTGCAAAACAAAATTATTCTTGCTGATCCCCGCAAAATATTCCCCAAAACAACAAATGTTCCCTGCTAATAAATGTAGGTTCACCAAATCCTAGGTAAGGTCGCCATTTATTACGACTGAGGTTTAAATATATCAGGGCTCTTATTCATTGGACTAGTAATGGCATAAATGCTACAACGGAAAGCGCTAGATCCAACCTCTGATGTATATTCCCAGTGAACAAAGAACACAAATACTCTTCAGAGTTCTATATGCAATAATAGGTTATTAAACTCTCAATAAATGTGCGTCTACTCTAGGCTTAATGTTATGTGAAAACAGCCTATTACTACCTATAACCGAAGGTGCTTGGTTATGGTATGCAAAGTAAGGTGGTAAGAGAAGGTACAGCTTACGTTACTTTAATCAATAAATATCAGGCACTCCTGCATGAAAGAAAGTGCAATAAAGTCCTTCAACACCAACAAGGAATCTTCTTTAAATGTTAGATGCTATCAAGATGCTCGAATCGGAAATGGAACCCAAAAAGGCAGGCAGCGGAACAATGCTCGTGCAGGCTATGCACACAAAAAGGCAGGAGATATAATGCAGTCGGAGCCAAGAATATCCTAAACG